>QLNU02014176.1:4685167-4698281 GCA_006491805.2 Dysdera silvatica
TAAAATTAGACCATTACCTTTAATTAATGTAAATTTAAGGTTTTTACCAGGTTTTTTAATAGATTATAAAACTTATTGTTTTCGTGATTGTATTTAAAACTTTTTTCCTGTATATTAGGCCTTTCCTTGTTATGTTTGCTCAAAAGTAAATGTCTTATTTTACTATGTGGGAAAGCTACATCTCATTTTTTCAAAATATTAAATCAGACTGATTTTGTTATATTCACAGTGTTTCAGTTTAAATGAAAACGTTACATTTGATTCATTTGAGACTAAAAAAAAAAGCAATTATGCCTTCTGCTGAACTTACCCAGTTACTGACCTTCAGGTTGAAATCTCAACATGGAGTATTGTAGAAGCTAAATTTCCAAGACCAATCACACAAGACAATAATGACTATGCAAAAACAGAATTCCCATGCAACCTGGAAAATTTGCAATTGTCAGCGATTTGAAATCGTCCCTGAAGGTCAGTAAAAAAGATTCTTTAGTTGGAACCTGGAAAATTTAATTTCTATTTTGGATAGCTAAACAGGGATTTACAAACACCCCTTCAGATTTTTATATACCCCCTTAATGAAATCTAAACACGTACAAAAAATCTAATCCACACTCCCTAATAATCTTGAACTCCCCCCCCCCATCAACCGAAATGTACTTGAAAGTTCTGTAATTGGTCAGGAATTTTACTAGAAAAGTCATGGAATTTTGCTGGAAAAGTCAGGATTTTTTTCCCCCCTTCAATTGGAGTGGGAACTCTGAAAAAACATGGTATATGATAGCTTCCTCAACTAATTTGAACATAGCATCAGACTGGTAACCTGGAAAACGCTTATTCAAATCCAGACCAAGGCTTGATCATCTTTAACAATTACAAGTTCTAATTTAAGCTAATATCATGGGTGTTTTAAAATAAATTCTCAAATCTCAATTTCGTTACTACTCATTTAAGGCAGCGGTCACCAACTGGTGGTCCGCAGAAAAATCTGGACATTATTTGCATTTTTAATGTTTTATTAATAATAAAACAAAAATAATATTCTAAGAAATTCTCATATTCTGAATAACAATTTTTGCCTTTATAAAGTACTAATTTCTAACTTTCTTTTAAAATAATTGTAAATTTTTATGTCGATAATGTACTTGAAATAATTATCGGCAATTAGTGAAAAAAACTTCTTGCTGCAATGCGGTTACCATGAGAACCCTGTATTTATTTTTTAAAAAAATTCATATTAATGGTCTGCAGAATTTTAAAGTTACAAATTTAGTGGTCCGCAGGATTTAAAATTATGAATTTAGTGGTCTATGAGGTCCGAAAGGATCACTGCTTCAAGACACACCTACTTTGAGAGTACTATACCGATTGGCAAGACCATGCATAAGTGGATCAAATTTCCCGTTTAATCATTAGCTGAAAAGTAAAAATCATCATGAGAAAAAATTGTTACCAAATCCCCACATTTTGAAATCTTGTGGATGGGCCTGCTGATCTGTGATTTGATCCCCTAAAGGTTCTCAAAGGTGGGAGGGTGGCATCCTGTTACCCTGGGGAGGAGAGGGTACAGGTAAAAATTGTAATATGGAGGTAGAGCATGAAAACGGTTAAGTAGTCCAAGAAATATAGCTGTATGTAGAATAAAATTACTAATATGAAAAAGAAATGTCTGTATCGATACTTTTCTTTTTACTGTAGTTTTGTGTTAAATTGAACAACACAATGAGAAATAAAAATTTGTAGTGTTAATGTTCCAACCATTTACACTACCGTTGTGCACACCTTTTTAAATAATTAAGTCTTTAAGTATGCATTATAATTAAACATTTAAATTTTTTTTTTCTGTATTTCACAATTTTACCCACAATTTTTTTTATATATATATATTATCAAATTACCCCTGGCTTTTGTGAAGAAGCAAGGGCGGATCCAGGATGTCATTATTGAGGGGAGGGCAGTTTCGGGGCCCTCGCATGTAAAATTTTTAATTTTGGCAAATGTTATATTACTAGCCTTCCTTTATACTAGGGTTGTCCAACATACGGCCAGCGGGCCATAATCCGGCCAGCCTACAACTGTTTGAAATAAAAAAAATTCACAAACAAAAATTTTAGATTTTTTTCAGAAATAAGGAAAAATTTTGGGGACAGGAGAGGTGACCCCTTTCTACATCGCAAGAGCACAAATGAATAGCTGAAAGAAATTCTAAACAGTGGTTCTCAACTGGTGGTCCGCGAAGGAGTCCCAAGTGGTCCGTGGGATGGGTCATTATTTAAAAATAAAAAAAGGCAGTAAGTTATTAAAATTAAATATAAAATGGAATTGATAGCATTTGTAGTATTCTACGAGGGTGGTGGAACTTGGAAAACAGTTAGATAACGTATTATTAAAGTAATTAGTCTTAATGAAGTTTATTTCTTATTATCATTGATTTTTATCAAAGAACATTTATCGAACACATTTCCTCAAAAAGACCCAACTCCTTTTTGATTAAGGTCTTGCAATAACTTCATGGAATTTTCAAAGTGGTCCATGGAAGGCTCAATTGAAGCCAAGTATATTGCTTCAATTGAGTTGAAATCACTGCTGTAAAGGAGGCGTTAAGTATAAGTTTTTGAAACCTCTGGCCCACAAGATATAAAAATTCTTTAAGTATTTTCTTCCCAAAGGATTGGACAACCTGCTTTATACTCACCCGAAATATTTAATTCACGATGAATTAAAAGCTGGGAAGCACCTCTTTAATTAAACTATATGGTTTAGGGCAGATTATAGTCAAGTATGACAGAAGGATAAGCTAGTAAAGGAGACATATACAATAACCAAAAACGATAATTTACAATGTAATTAATAGAACAAGTTTAAATTTAAACTACAAAAACATCGTAATTATTTTACTTTTTTTTTTGTAACAAGCAACTTTTTAAAAAACTTGAAGTTTATAGTTCAAAGTCGAGCCATCTTGGTTTCTTTGAAAATTTGTCAATACCTTTTTTTACATCAATATGAATGTCTCTGTGGGTGTGTATTAAAAGTCTCTTCTGTCATCCGCGTTCGAAGCCAAGTTTAACGGCGCTTCGAGGATAAAAAACTACGTTCTGCTGAAGCAAGACTTACTGAAAACGTAGTCTGAAGGTCAAGAAGCTTGTAGATTCGTGAAAAAACGTTTGAATAGCATTTTTCCAAGACTTGGAGAATTTGGATGCTAGTGTAAGACTTTCATTACAAACATATAAAATATTATTAGTCTTTATTTTTTTCCTATTTAACCCTGATGGAGGCGTGGGGAATTGCTTCCTTGCTAGATCCGCCAGTGTGAAGAAACGAAAAATCCGGAAATGATTCATTAACAAACAGTTATTTCGACACTGGCGTAAGGTTTAAAAACACGATGTTGTCAAGTGACGGCAGAATTTCTGCCTTCACTTGACAAAGGGAGCAGTTGGCTCCCGAAACGTCGTGTTTTTAAACCTTACGCCAGTGTCGAAATAACTGTTTGTTATGGAATCTCCTGGTGAAACTCTGTATTGTTTCGTTATGATTCATTAAACACCTTGCCAATTCTTTTATTCCATTTCCAAAGGACAAAAGAATATAAAAATGCATGGGCATCCATATGAGCACTTTAGTGGGGGGTAGGGGGCAGCTAAGAAAAATCATTAACCTCCTTTAAAGCTGTCAAACATTTTAGTAAATATACAAGATACTAAAATACTATAAAAAATAATTGATACTGCTTGGCAATTAGTAATGGACTAAAGAGTACCATATTTTAAAATGTTAAAGGTCCATCAAGAATTCGGATAAATTTTTGCAAATGGACAGTCAATTCTATCATCGCGTCACACGTACAGCCTGGGCATTCAAATCCATGCATGCACACATGATACATAACACCCGTTTCTGAAAGTATTACTGATTCATGATAAAATGTATTGAAACTTTTACCAAAAATTCACTGTTGTACCTTTGAAAGTACACGCATGGCAGGATCTAGCAAGCAAATCAAAATTTTAAACAATGGCTAGAGGGATGGGTCCCCCCCTCCCCTTTTGAATGTCCATGTCTAATATGTATGACAGCACTTTCAAATTAAAACTTTTGACCAATTTTTCTGACATCAATTATTGATCGCCAGCCATCATCTTGCGGCATTGTGAAAAGCATTCTTTCAAATGAACATTGAGTTGATGCGATAGCTAAAAATTTTAAAGGCAATGAAAAATAAAATACAGGGTGTCTACAGATCTGGGGAACCTGGAAAAGTCAGGGAAGTTTGAAACAGAATTTGAGTAGACTCCCTGAAAGTAACACACAAGTCATAATTATAAAAAGATTTCGTACTTCTGCATAAGTCTGTGTAATGTACTGCTGTATGCATATGGGTTTCTAAACTCCACCTCCTATGAACTTTCTGCATGTGCTAATGTACAAAGTTTATTTCATTAAAAAATTACATGGGTACATTTTTTTTTAATTATTATAGTATTTTCAATTCTATTTCATATTTAGTTTTGTGTACTAGGAAATTTAAGTACACATGTATCTACTTATTTGTTACCCAAGGTAATCAAATGCCCCGCTTAATCGAATATTATTTGCTGCAACCTTCAGTATTTGATTAAGTGAAGCCGAATATATATAATATTTCATATAAAATGTGAAATATTTTCTTATAAAATTTTTATCATTATTCCTTATATTGTGACAAATAGTGTTATAAATCAAAAATGCATTTAATGAAGTATGTTTCTAGAAATATTACATTCATTATATTATAGTTAAAAAAAATATCATGAGGCTGCAGGGGTAATCGGCGTCCAGCAGAGTGGATGGGGGGGGGGTCCATTAAGTGAAAAGAGGTTAAGAACTACAGCCTTATAGGAAACAAGTTTGGAGCACTTGAAAAGCTGTGGATTCTGATAGAGCATGTTCTTGCACCATAAAACTACAATGAATTGAAAACAGTTAATGTTTACCCAAAACTATATAAAAAAAAATACGGTAGTTTAGTTTCTCTTTTAATTGAAAGATGCAAAAATTAATATGTGTCTGTTACAAGGCTCATACTATAATTAAAACAAGACTACTTTTTAGTCTATGATATTTAAATTTTGCTTACTAATTATATTTTTGCTGATAATGATGTAACCAGGAACGAACAGAATAATGTACGTTACTTTATTTTAATTGCATTGTGGTTAAACTTCCATCTTAATTCAGACTAATACAGAGTCAGTTGATTACAGGTATTCTATGAATATGTTAACATTATCTATTTGATCAATCCAGAGATGTAAAATTGCAGTTAAATCTGTCATTAAAATTTTAGTATTAAAAATAATTAATTTGGTACAACTGATAACCAAAGTTTTATTTAATAGAAGCCTTTTGTGGTGTAGCATATGTTTTCTCTGCTTTGGAATTTGAGATCGAGTCCTGGAGCATGTTTTAAGGCTCTAGACATCTTGTCCTACTTAGAGGGTGCCAGCCTGCAGAAGATTTGGAGTAACTGAACTAGCTGGGATTTGTGGGCTAATTGCCAGTGTACATTTGCTTGTTATTCCATTGTTAAAATGCATTTCACAATGCCCAACGTACCTACAAAAGAACTACATCATTGGATGTAGTCACGTGGATTCTTTGATGCAGACAGTCTAAATGATTTTATTTTTTTTGCAGAATAGACTTTGCCATCCTTGCGCCATAAAAAATACATCTAAGCAACCTGAAATTAGCAATAATTTTCATACTTGAATCTTGATAAACATAATTTCGTAAGCTTTATCCAGATGTGTGCCGCAATTTTCTCAAATGAGGCCCATGAAAAATCCCAAATAACAATAATACTTCTTGCTCATTAATTCGTAAAAACGACGCTCAGTCTGTTCTTAAGTTATTACAATGGTTTTCACGTCCTTCTGCCAAAGATATACAACAACTGAACTCTTTAAAATAAGCATAATTCAGAAATATGAAAATTTACCCTCTCTCTTGTCAACATCACCGCATTCTGGAGGAGAATCTCGGAACAAGCTTCGGCTTTATATTCTCTTCCATTTCTAACCTCAAAACTTAAAATAATTTAATATAGATCTTCTCTTACATTTCTATAATTTTTATACTGCTCAAGCTATGTATCACGAAATATTGTATATCGGGTTGAATAAAAATTTATTATTACATATATGGGATTTGGCAAACACGACTGTGTTACGCATGTCTGGTATCATACGCTTACCGTCTTTCTGTGTCAACAACAATATTTTATAAGAAACCACAATATTATAATGCATAAAAATAAGCACAGGGTAGAGAGAGAAATGGTAGAGCTGTTCAATACGGAAATGTACTGTCTCTTCAATTATACATTTTTTACCCCTTTCACTGTATTACGTATACCACTGTTTGTTGTAATGTAAGTTTTTGATCTATTTGAAAACAAAATCCTTATCCTTAGTTTAAAAAAATTCAGCATATAACGAAGTAGGTTTAACTCACAGTTCATAATACATGTTCTCTCTCCTCCTTAAATTGCAGTAGCTCAGCTTGTGACGTCACACTTAGGCATCTCTTGTGTGAGTGTGTGAGGCATCCTTGTGTGCTCTCTTTGTATGCTTGTAACTAGGGCTTAATTTCTAACAAAAAAAAAGTGCAGGAGCCCTAATATTATGATAAATCGATTAAAAAATTGAATGGCTGCAAAAGAATCGATAAATCATATCAATTGTTTATGTCCATTTTTCTGGACAACAAAGTTCATGCCTTTAATCACAAATTCATTACTTTTTCATGAAAGTGTCTATTTAGGGGTTCTGGCTAATATTTAAATAATCGCCAAAAATGAAGTACTGGAGGTGGGCTCCTGCCTAATTTAAGTCCTGCTTGTAATACTATTTGTACCCATTTTGGATTTCTGTATGCTGTGTTTTGGATTGCATTTGGGGGAGAGGAATATTCCATGCCTTGATTGGTTATTTTCAATCTGATCAGTGAGTGTGTGGCTTAGAGCGATGTTAAGATTTACAAGTATATATTGATTCAACTATTCGGGCATAGCTCAAAGTCTATCCAAATGGGGAGTTGGGGGGGTCTCCCCCACTAATCTTTTTCCGATACTGGTAAGAGTAATTTGTTTTCAGGTGTGTATTTTGTAAAAAGTAAATACTGACCCAAAAAACCACCGTCAACATTTCCAACATGGCAGAAGGTGACTTCGCCCGTTGCCAGTTGCTTTTAGTAACATTGCAAAAAAGTTCAGTAGTGTGACGAACTATGCAGTTTTACCATGAAGTGTCCATTTTTATATTTGGATTTTGAAAATACGTTCTGAATGATAATTTTAATTTAATAATTTTTTTTGCTTATTTTAATTTAATACATTTTTTTGATAATTTTAATTTAGCACAGTAATGATATTTCTACTTAATTTTTAATGGGCTAAAGTTGAAATTTGTGTGAAGTCAACCCTTGCACATTTGTAAGTTTATCATTATTGTATTTATTGATTAACTGTAGCTCTGTAATTGCAGTTCAATATTAGGAGGATTTCTATGTATCATATTCGTTAGGAAAAGAAGGATTAGACTTGCATATTAAGTTTTAGATTAAAATTTCAACCTTTTATAACTGGATAATCATATGCTATAAAACTAGTGTCAAAATCTTAATAGTGTTTGAATTAATTCTCCACACCAATTGCTTTTTTTTGCCCGAGCTAAGAGCTCTGAGGCATGAGTTACGTAAAATTTGCCTTTTTATATTATATTTATCTTGCATATAATTAAAACTTTTTATTATTTTATGTAGTGCCAAATTAAGTGATCATGCGCGAATGTATCAGCATACACGTTGGACAAGCTGGCGTTCAAATTGGCAATGCTTGTTGGGAGCTATATTGCCTGGAGCATGGGATCCAACCCGATGGACAGATGCCGAGTGACAAGGTGTTAGGAGCCGGAGATGATTCTTTCAGCACTTTTTTCAGTGACACTGGGTCTGGAAGGTAATTAAATTTAACACTTGTTAAATACAAATGTTTGGTTGATGAGTTTTCTCATTCATAGTGGCATCATGGTTGAACAATTATATCCGCGCCTTTAAAACCACTGGATTATATACAAATGTAATAATACTGATCAATATCACATTAAGTTGCTTGCCCAATCTCAAATGATTCACCTTGTTGTATAAAATTAATATGGCTTTCATTTCTTAGACAAATTCATTTGTTGTGCATATATGTTTATGCTCTCATGTTATGCAAATTAAAATCAATCTTCAGTATATATGTACAAGACTCAACAAATCCAGTCGCCACTAAAGTTTTGCAGCTAACGGGTAGGAAATCTTTTCTACTAGGTTGTCGTGTTTTCTCATCGAGACGGGCAAGTATGTTTCACCACAATTTGTCTAGCCCTTTATGTGTACAGACATGTACTCGGAGCCAAACTATTATACACCTGCTTCATTCTTTGATGGATCCATTAATAGCATCAGTGACGTAACAAGGATTTACATATAAAACGCACACTCACCTTCATGAGAACTCGTTATCGTTGCATTTAGTCTGTATATAGGTAAGATGAGAGATTTTTGCAACTTTGGATGAGGCATAATCATGGGGGTAAAGAAGGAGCAGTTCAAACAGTTCCGTAACTGTTAATATTCAATTTTTTTTCTCATACAACAGTAACTTGGGTGTTTAGGGAATGGCAGTTGAGCTAAAAACTTGCAAACAAGGAGAAGAAACTGTTGTCGGAAAATGCTTTTGAACAAAGGAGTTACCAGGTGACTGTCCCGTATAATAAACATCACGACAAATTGAAGCTCAGTATAACACAAGCACATCGTAAGGCATATCTGAATGCACAACACGACAAACCTAACTACGGATTGGTTTTCATAGCATACTATCAAGGGTGCCTTTACTATCACTGATAAGCAGGAAAAACACAACCACTTCAATAAAAATTTTCAGTTTGTTATGGAATCAATAACTTCAGACTCGCTTTTATTGTGGATTTGTCTGGGCTGCATTAATAAATGTCAAAACTGCATATATATATGCAAATGGACACGGTAACGAAATCTAATGCATATAAGCAGGTTTTACCTTTAAGCGGTATTCTCTGAACCATTGTGTAGACATAATTTGTTTGTTAAATTTTTGTAGTATTTTGTTATTAAATTAGATATTCCTATTTCTAATTTTATAAATCATATACATTATTTATTTCAATATTTATAATGTACAGTACTATTAATAAATCTATTAATAAAAATAACAGGAAGTAATGTAGTAGTGCTTACATAAACATATACACTGTATTGGTGTAAAAAATCAGTGAACTTCCTTTGCATGTATGGATGTTCTAACAGGGTGTCTACTCAATTGGAAAGCCTGAAAAAGTCAGGAAGTTTTTTCTGACTGGAAAAGTCAGGGAAATTTGAAATTCATTGTTATCATAACTTATTGGAACAATTTTCCTTAACCTCACTTTTCATACCACATTGCGTACTGAAAAATTTGAAAAACTTGTACTTTTGACTAAACTTCTTCCAAAAGTTGCCATTTTGCACCAAAACTAATATAATTTATATAAAATTATTATTAAGCTTGTGTATTTTTCAGAAGAAAATGTTTGCCAAATATATAACTGAAACTTGGAAAAAAAAGTGTTTTTAATTAAATTATCTAATCGGTAAGGGATTTTGATCATACCAATCAACTTTGCCTTATAGTCATACACATTTTAAATGAAATAGAAGATGAAGCATCAGCTTTGCGATTATATAGTTAAACTCTTTTATAATGAACTCGAAAAGGGCCGAATGGAAATGTTGCTGTAAATATTTAATTAGTGCAAGTTTTTAGTGTAAAGAAATACACTTTTTAATACAGCTTTTGAATTTGTAAATTCACTATAATTGAGTTATAAATGGCTTTGGGGTTTGCGTTAATCGATTTCCTGGCCTTGAAACTTGCTTTGATTGGGCAAATTTTAGCGCATTGTGTGTTGTTTACTGTAATTAGCGACTGGAAATCGATTAAGATTTGGTCTGGAAACCTGGAAAAGTCAGGGAAGTTTGAAATGGAACTTGAGTAGACACCCTGTTCTAATGACTGATTAAAGATTTGATCTTAAATAATCTTGCAAAAGCGTTAGAGCAGAAATAGTTTCTTTACCAGATATGTGCCTTTGCAAAATCCAACTTTGACTGTGATTTCGAATACAGAAAAGGGAGGAAGGTGTAAACAAAGCCATAAATGAGCTTCTAAATGAAACTTTCACAAAGGTTGGCAGCAATTTCTGGTGGGGAAAGACACTCCTTAAAAATAAAGTTGCCAGCTATTTAACATGGATGAAAACTTGTTCATAAAATTTGTTTGCATATATCTGGTTTAAATTCTGTAATAAAACATTCGTTTGGCTTCAAAAATACTCACTCTCATGTATGTGGTTTATGCATAAAATTGTATGTAATTAAGCAGGTTTAGATAACGTTAAAATGGTAGGATGAAATTTTAGGTTCGACTGTGTTTGTTCACAGGTCATCCGACCTGTGAACCGGACTGTGTTGGACACAGGTGGTGGTCTACAACTTCTTCCTATATGTAACCATCCCGTTGCTTTAGATCCCTTGTGCCAATTGTATATAGATTTACCAGTCTGCTAAAATTACAATTACTCTTTTCATATTGCTGCTCATAAGGTTTTTTTGCCTGCTCAAACCCTTAATGATTAGAACAAGCTTAATTCTGAATTCATTCCACCATCCAATGTAAATGCATTTGTTCATACCATTCAATATGTAACATCCTAATTGTACCCCTTACCTCTAGCCCTTATGGGTCATGTAGTATTGTATAAATTATAATCTTCTATTTATTTACTTAGCTATTGTGAAAAACAGAAAACCCTTTTCTCAGCTTATAAATGTTCTATGATTAACATTTAAAAACAATGATCTTTTTTTTAAAGTCATTGAAAATCATATTTTTATAATTTTAATAAAACAAAAATAACATGAAAATACAAACTTCTTGCCTGTAATGCAGTATTGGAAATATAACAGTATACTTTTTCTCAAATCGCTCAGTGTCATCTGCAAAACAAATTTTTAGATCTCGTCTATAGATTGGGGTGGGGGTATACATATTGATCCCCAGATGTCTACAATTATTTTATTAATTTGTTAAACACACAAAATGCCTGTTTAATTTATTTGTAAAACCTAATCTGATTCACAATCTGAAGTATGTAATGGATTTAGGTATGTTCCAAGAGCCATCTATGTCGATCTGGAACCCACAGTGATCGATGAAGTCCGTACTGGGACATATCGGCAGCTTTTTCACCCGGAGCAGCTGATAACTGGAAAAGAAGACGCCGCGAACAACTACGCGCGTGGTCATTACACCATCGGGAAGGAGATCATTGACCTGGTTCTTGACCGAGTAAGACGGCTTGCTGACCAATGCTCAGGACTGCAAGGCTTCCTCATATTTCATAGTTTTGGAGGAGGGACGGGATCTGGATTTGCGTCTCTGCTCATGGAAAGGCTGTCTGTCGAGTACGGGAAAAAATCCAAACTAGAGTTTGCTATCTATCCTGCCCCTCAGGTAATTTGAAATATTTTATCATTTCAGTTTTCATGAGTTTGTGTGCATGTTATATTCTACTTGAAAGTAACACACTACCTATCATCAATTCTTGTTTTTATATCCAATGATTTTGTGTGCCTTAATTGAACGTTTTCACCTTGCTTGGCCCTACTGCAGATTAAGGAAACTCGATTAATTCTTTGGTGTATTTGGCAATTTTGGGTGGTGTTATCACTGATATAGGTATATTTAGCAAAATACTGGATGATGTCAGCGATTGGGATTATGTCTCCCTTTATCCATTTCTTTTCATTTCCCTTTCCTTTTATTAACCAGCATCGTTTACTTTTAACTAAAATAATTTTGCCCTTCCTGACATTTTAGGTAATAATTTTAATCATTTATTTTTAGCTTCTTATCTAATATCGGCTTCACCCATCGCATCTGAGATCTTTATATTGTTTCATTTGTGACAGTTACATCCATTACTTTCAGTACATTTTTACAATTTTAGTTTTAACCTTATTTTAAAATCGAATATGCGGTCCCACCTTGTTTGGTGCAGAATGACCCTTGCTGTCCTTGTGCCATAAAATACGACCAACCAAACTTTCCTTTTAATTGCTGTTCTCCGAGTGTCACATTTTTTTTATTATTATTATTAAAATGTATGTAATATCTGTGGTCATATTTTCAAATTTAGTTTTTTCTTTGTAGTAATTCTGAAATTTGGAATTATTACAAATAATAAATTCCCCGCAAAAAAAAAACACCAAAAATTCACTCTGGAGGCTTTGTGTGTTGACCATTATTTGGCAATTGTGTTATCCCTGAGAAGGGTAATAATGTCGTACAACTTTAGTTCTTTTCTGTCATTATGGCAATTTGATTGTGTTTTTAGAATGGTCCATTCTTTTCTTGCTCAAGACGTAGGTAGTCATTCAGAAGGGTACTTTGCCAATGATGATCAGACACCAGTTTAGAAGCATTCCACAGCCAAAAAAATATAAAAAATGCCTCTTTACTATTCACGGCCTCAATTTTGTCTCTATAACCAATTAAATGTGCCTTTTTCCCCAGATGCTGCCATAATGAACTTTCCAAACAGCGTTTCCAATTTCGATACTTTTTCAAGATTTACTGATTCAGAAGTGTGTAGGGCCTAGACAGTGTTCTCCCCTACTCGGCATCCACTAATTCAGAAAGAGTTCCGGGGCCCAAAAAATTTGGGCTTCATTTTGTAAACACTGCAATTTTTTTAGTTTCTTTTCTCACTTTTAACTGTTTAAAAAAAAAAAATCACAATTTTCCAAGCTAGCTGATTCGTAACATCGTAGTAATGACCCCCAAATTTTCTGACTTTACGATTTTAAACCACTCCACTATTCACAAATGATCGTGATTTCCAGCATGCAAAACTCGTGTCATCCATATGCATTTGCCGTAATGGACAGTTTTGAAAAGTCTCCACAGTTTCTATAGCCTAAAGGAACACCCCTTGCTTTAAAC
>QLNU02014176.1:4698381-4721244 GCA_006491805.2 Dysdera silvatica
GAGAGAGCAAACTAAAGTAGAGGACATCATTGTTAAAGTAAAAGGGCTGAAATGGCGATGGGCTGGGCATATTGCAAGAAGAACTGATCAACGATGGACAACAGAAATTCTGAACTGGATTCCAAGAGACCACCGAAGACCTAGAAAACGTCCTCAAACTAGATGGGTGGATGAAATAAGAAAAAGAGGTTGGGGTGACGTGGAAACGAATGGCCCAGGATAGACTTGTGTGGAAAGCATTTGGAGAAGCCTTCATCCAGCAGTGAATAGATAATGGTTGAATATGATGATGCTGATGCTGATGACATATATATATATTGGACCTTGAAAAGGGCATGATTATCAGCTGCCCCAACTAATAATGGCAGTATTTTGGAAATAGCAATGTTTGTGAATTGCTCTTGTATGTCTGTAGTTAGAATTTACCATGAATGGATGACTAAAACCATTTTTGTAGACAAACAAAATTATATAGCCCCACCAGCCATTCAATGCAGAGATGAAGAACGACTGTGAAGGTTAATGAGGACCAGTCGCCTTCTACTGTTGATGAACTCACCATCCAAACGAACAAAGAAGCTATGACAGATGTCTCCAGAATGACAGTGCAGCAAGTTCTATTGCTTGTGGCGTTTGGGTGCTGACATTTAGTGACAGTACTGATACTGAGGATGGTTCGTCAACAAAGATGGCTTTAATTCACACATCAGTACATCAATGCTGTTGTGATTGGAAAGGGATTGCCTTCACTGGCGAGTTCTGATTTCATCTCCAAGTGGTTACTGTGGTCTCTCAAATGAGAAGCCATATAAAAAGAAATACCCTTCAATGCTGGCTGACAGAACACTGACTGATTGTGGAAGCATTATAGTTTGGGGGAATGCTTTCGTGCCATTGTCTGGATTCACTGATAACTATGGAGGACAGCCTCGACTGCTTTGGGTATCTGTCCTTACTGATATAATACACCCTTACATAATTATTTTCCGTGGTTGTGATGGAATCTTGCAATACCACATGCCATACTGCTGGAATCCTGTAAGAATGATCGAAGGGGCATAACCAAAACTTCCAACTACTTCCTTGGCTCAATCAAGCATCTTTGAGATGATCTCGATAGTCATGCTTGAAGAATGGATCCTCCACCACATACCTTGCAGCAGCTGTTGCATGAATTACAGTTTTCTTTGCTCTAGATACTAGTAAGATAGTAGTCAGCCCGAGACTGGGCTCAAAATGGACTTAGGCTCTGTGTTTTGTATTGTTTTTCGGGTCATCAGACAGATACAAGTGAAGCCAAAAGCTAACTTTTCAGTATCGAATTCTACAAGGAATCAATTATGTGATTCATTTTCAAGGATTGTAGAAATATATATATTTGAAAATTCGAAGGAAATGGTGTAGTTTAGCAAATTTTTTTAAATTGTACATCAAGGGGTTTAAGGTATATTTGAAGTTTAAGGCTTAAATTTCCACAAAGTATTTCGGGCTCAAATTGCAAGTGTTCAGATCTCGAAAAATCATCCTGAACTCATCTGTACTAGGTACCAGTAACGATTATTCAGAAACTTTTTTTTCCTTCTGCAGTGTCGAGCGGTTTGGGCAGCGAAAGGTCTTTATTCTGGTTATTAGTAAGTCATTCTAATAATGTGACTCAACAGTGTATATGAAATTTTGAAATACTTGGACAAGTATTGGTCCTGGTGCAGCATGACCTTAGCTGTCTCTGCACCATAAAACACTAACATAAGCTGCTATTGACTTTCTTTGAGCTAGCTGGGTTTAATTTCTAATATGCTTAGTCTCCTGTCAATTTTTCATGGCTCAGGGATTATGTGCAGCTTATGGTTCTATCCCATATAACCCATTGCATTGTCTTGAAAGATGTCATGACTTTACAGATGAAACATTGTCTGCAGTTTGTAATTATTTTTGATGACATGGCAGTAAAACGTTTTCTGTATTGGGTTAAGGTTAGTGAAGTGTGTTCAGCTTTCTTTATAAGGGGAGGATTTTTTTCTTTTTTTATCAAGTATTTTTGCTTGTTAAGTGGGTGGGTTCTAAAATTATATAAAATGGTTTTAAGAAATAAAATGTAACACTCTATGTTGTAATTCTAATTATAATAATGCTTGACTTTAAATTTTTGTATGAATATTGTATTTTACTTATATTTTTAATGATGAAATGATTTATGATTATAATAAATGATTATAAAATGATATGATTAAATTATACTGTTCATGTAAACATTTTTTTTGTTCTCACTTTTCATCATTTTTATAATTTTTTTTTAAACATTAACTTATGAAAAATATATTACATTTCATAAATCCTATAAAAATATTTTGAAATTAATGAACGTTTTTGCAGTTGTCCATTTCTGTTCCAAAATAATAAACATCTAATTTTCCAATTACCAAACAATCCATAATATTATATGATCTTATATATGAATATAATCTTATAATTAGCAAATAATGAAGTTCAAACAATAAACATATTTGTGTGCATGCATATGTTAATAGAATTAACTTTCCAGAACATTGATAAAATGTAATTTTATTGTTTTATGGTTCTTTGTGTTTCTAATCACTACAATAGAATACTACTATATTGCATAACACCGTGTATATATGTAGTGGAGTAACCTGACAAAAATATTCTTGTACCTTTTCGGCTAACTTGCACCTAAAACTTCTAGCCAATTTGGAAAAGCTGTTTTCAAATTTACTAGAAATTTTGGTCGGAAACAATTAACTACACAGAATGGCTTTTAATTATTTTTATACTTTGACTTGGTTCTTCGATACTGGTGCATACACTAGACAAGATATGCAACCTTAAAGTCAAATTCCTTCCTCTTGGGCCCTTTGATTAATATGTTCATCAAATGGCTCACATTGGTGACATGGTATCTGTTACGAATGTATTTTTATATTCATTTCACTAAATCTCCTTTCACAATCTGCAGTATACACTGGAATTGACAATTCAAATTCACATATCATAGACATATTGTACTCACATAGTAAGTTTTTTCAGGTAACTGGGATTGGATGAGGGGTACCCTTGCTATGCATTGGCACATTCGTCTCCGGGTGTACAATATTTCTGGGAGTTTTGACTGCAAATAAGCAGCTTCGTACTGTGGTATGTTTTTACCTCTGATGTGGAAGGTGGCATGATATCCTTTCCCGTATCTTTTCGTGCAGTCGGGTGACCTCGCCATCACCACCTTTCCAACTTCATTTGGGGCTTTTTGCCTAACTGCTTAGCAGTTCTTCTAGCCAAATTATGATTAACGTCACCTCAAGATGAAAAGGCTAGCAACAATTTAATCCCTTATATACATGTGCACTTAAATGGCAGAGGTCACTTTTTTCTATCCCAAAACATACCACAAACAATCGATTTGTTCGAATGGATCTAATCAGTGTACAATAGTGATGGGAAATGAAACAAACTCCTAAAAAGAGTTTTTAATTTATAATGCTGGGTTATATACCATTCTTGAAGCCATCAAATATGTTGAAATAAAACAGATTGCAAATAATTTAATGTGCTGATTCTAAAAGCTCTTTACAAACCATATAATTTTAAGGAACGGCATGAATATGCTGAAAAAATAACGACACTTATCTAAGCAGATTAAGGATAAGCTAAATATATAGAATTATGTGGATTAGCCCCCCAAAAAGTTGCAAATGAATTGACAGGTATATCAACCAGATTTGATGCATGATGTAATCAAATACAAATGCCGAGTTGCCTTTATCAAGTTCTAGGGTTTTTACTCATGAAGCCATAGAAAAATGTAAAATGAAGAGAAGTGGTAACAACTTATAAAATATTAAAGACTCGGCAAAACCATGAGAATCGCTTAAGCAATAGTCAAGGATATCAGTAGCCTTTAAAAACTTGAGAATAAGGTGTTGCCAAGATGCATATTCCTCTCTGCTAAGGAAAGAACCTTGACCTATGTACCACTTTGTTGTGGCTAGAAAATCTTTGCAATCCTTTATCTAATAACAATGCCCACAGTTGGAGGAAAGGAAAAGAGAAATTTCAAGGTACCAGCATCCATCTATACATGCGCTCAGCGATGACTTAGCTCTTATTTTTAATTCTTTCCCACTCCTAATCTCTTAAGGACTTTTAAAAATCATTTAACTTTTTCTTTGTAATATGTGTGAAATGAGAGCTTATTATATTGTTGTAAATATATACACCGTCTAACCTTAATTTAACAATTTTCATGGGACTAGTGAAAATAATCATTAAATCGGGGGAATACATTTATCGGAACCAATGACACACCCACAGGAAGGGGTCACGGGACCTTTATTGGGCTGAAAATTTACATGTAAAATACGTTAAAAGTAGTAACTATTACATTAAAAAAAAAAAAGTTTTTTACATTTTCAGTCCTTCCCCTAACAAAAATCATGGGTTTGCTAGTGATCAGTATTGAAATAAGGAATTATCGAAAAGGAAAATAATCAAAACCAGCATTCTGAAGAATGTGTTAATTGTAAAAAGCATAAGATACAAGTACATGTGTTATTACTGCTTCAAAAAGAAATCTTTGATTTGACGTTTGTTTTGATTTTTCTTGGGAGTTGGCATTTAGCATCACTTTTTTTTTTTTTCAAATATATCGAAAAGATTGGCCTTGACATCAAAATGCAGTTCTTTACAGACTATAAACCAACATTCGCTTCAATTGAGTGAATTCGATTGAAGTTTATTTTCCAACTGAAATTCTACTTGCAGCTACAGGCTAATGACAAGAAATTATCTTTCAATCGGGGAAAGCAAACGTTAAATCGAGGAAAACGTAACACTGGACTGAGTGTAATTCAATCTGAAAAAATAAAAACAAGCGTTAAATCAAAGTTAGACTGTGTATATATATATGATTGTATGTATCTGTGATATATCGTATTCTTATTTGATACTGTAATTTGTCTTAGATTGATATGTTTAGGATTACAAATATTATGAAATATCCCAAACAAATCGAAATGAAACATGAACACTACTGAAAAAGCCTTTCTTTTCCCTTTTTAGATTTCAACTGCCGTTGTTGAGCCCTATAATTCTATTTTAACAACACATACAACTTTAGAGCATTCTGACTGTGCTTTCATGGTCGATAACGAAGCCATTTTTGACATCTGTCGAAGGAATCTTGATATTGAAAGACCGACATATACCAATCTTAATCGTCTTATTGGCCAGATTGTTTCTTCTATCACTGCCTCACTTAGATTTGATGGAGCCTTGAATGTTGATCTAACAGAGTTCCAAACAAACTTGGTTCCATATCCGAGGATACATTTTCCTCTCGTCACTTATGCACCTGTCATGTCATCGGAAAAAGCCTACCACGAACAATTGACTGTAGCCGAAATCACTAATTCCTGCTTTGAGCCTGCCAATCAAATGGTGAAATGTGATCCACGGAATGGCAAGTACATGGCGTGTTGCCTACTGTACAGAGGAGATGTTGTTCCGAAAGATGTTAATGCAGCTATTGCCACCATCAAGACAAAGAGATCAATTCAGTTTGTTGATTGGTGTCCAACTGGTTTCAAGGTAAGGATTGTCCTTTTATTTGCACTCTCGAATCACTACACTTTCAATTATACAAAATGTCATCTTGTATTCTGACATCCAGTGCCATTTCTATAATCTTATACATTAACTTAAATTTTTACTCTTTGTGGAAACGCTATGACATCATCTGAACTTAGTTCAAGTTGCGTAAGTGATAAGATACATTATAGCATCTTTGCTGTTAAGTTAATTAGAAGTATAACTATACTAACAGCTAGATGCAATGAAAAGTTGAAGTCGCTTTGTTGAGATGTGAAATGGCCAACACCTCTAAAAACCATCTTGTATATTAAATGTTATATTTTGATCAAAACTAGCAATATTGTTTTAATCTTTTATCCACAAAAGTGATATCCTTAAAGTATTTTGCTTGGGCATGGAAGCATGTATGTTTGGTAACTATTATCTCAGTGTACATACTTTTATCTGATTATTAGTTTTGGGAAGAAACCCTGAGACACAAAAAACATTACACAACTTTTAAAAATACCCTGTGATGTATAGTAGTAACATTTTCATCTATCTTACCCTCAACTCTCGTTCGATCCCAATCATACTGTAGAACATATGCTGTGTTTCGCCTCACCTGTTATTGGGTTGCCCAAGCGCCCTGTACCCTCTCCCTCCGATAGAAAATTTTAACTGCGCCTCTGAATGGGCTCCCTAGATAACATGGATTCATCTGAAACGGTCTAGACCTAGCGCAGCTAGACTTAAGTTACCTTTGCACCATAAAAAATGCAACAAGTCTGTAATGCAATCACTTATTGAACATATATATATATACAGTTATGTAACATTATATAGTCTTTATGCTGAAAAAGAAAACTGATTTTCAAAAAAAAATAAAAAGTAAGTTACCCCATTTCCTGTAAAGCATCATACGACATAAAAAAAAAATCCTTATTAGATCCTAATTATACAGTTGAGTGATTTTTTTTTAAATATTTTCTATAGGTCATTTGTTGTAGAGATTTTTAGTTACATAAGTCTTCTACTAATAATTACCTTGCACACTCCTATGAGTTTGCATAATCTGAATTCTTGTATGAGATGCATTCAGCTGGTATGGACTTGGATCAGTGGTCCTTTTGTTGTTATAATGGCTGATAATTACACTGACATTTTTGATAATCAGGTGCTTCCTACACTGTGGCAGTTGTACAAAGTGATTAAATTTTATCACCAGAATTGTAATGCTGCTTGCCTCAAAACTGCAGCTGTTAAATCATTGGTATGAAGTGGTTTAAAACGATTGCTCTGGCCCACCCCGAGTTCTATACTCAACCCCATTGGTCTAATATTTTGGATATGTTTGCGACCGACAGGTCCAAATTCTATTCAGCTTGGTGCAGCTTTGAAAGAGAAATGGAAACAAATTTCACGTAATGTCACCATTACCTGAAAA
Source organism: Dysdera silvatica (assembly GCA_006491805.2). Lineage (NCBI taxonomy): Eukaryota > Metazoa > Arthropoda > Arachnida > Araneae > Dysderidae > Dysdera > Dysdera silvatica. Next base: position 4,705,412 of record QLNU02014176.1, read on the forward strand.
TTAGTCAAACCTTTCTGAACAAGGTTATGTGTCTAGCACCTTTCCACTGCACGAAGTTATAAATAGAACGTTTTTTAAGACGGAAAAAAAAGTTAAAATATGTCTGTTCCAGAGTTATTCGATCATGATAAGCAAGGTTTTTGGTGAACTTTTCCTGTACGATGGAGAAATATCATTCATTTGATAAACTGAAAGAAGAAGAGAAAGGAATTGGGTGAGCTGGAAATTTGATGTTGAACTGCAGCTTACAGTTCAAAAGGTCATGTCTCAGTGCCCGATTTACATGCAGGACAAGCAGGCAATGAGCCCTCTTTGGTCACCTTGATGGGGCTTGATATTATTTAAGTACAAGATTTACCTTAATCTTGTATATTTGCATGATCCAAGTTTCATAATTGATAAACTCGAATATTATAGACAACGAACTTCAAATAAAAACTCATGATTTATTGATTGAATATCGTGTAGGCCTTTAGAACCCAAAACATCTGTAATCCAGCACTGTCATGCCTCTTGTTTTGGGTGACTTGAGAAGACCGGACTTGCTTTGTGAAAGTGCTACGGAAGCTGAAAGAAGGACCTATGAAGCTAACTTCAAAATTTTTGAGGGTGCTGTTACAACATATACAATTAGTCCCAGCGTAAGGTCAGAAGCAAAGCAGCACATTTTTACCTGCAGATCTAGAAAGAAAATGTGGGATGCCTTTCAACATATATGAATAGAAGAATTAGGGTAGGATGGATCTTCTTGATTCACAGTTGTTTAGCTATTTTAAAGATCCCACTGATAATATTGCATCCCTTGTGTCCAAACTTTAGAGGATTTGACAATAATTACAGTCCGGTTATGATATTGAGAAGCGTTTTCTGTGTCAAGTACGTATTTGTTGTAGCAACACATTTCATCTCAAATTATAAGTCGGAAGTTTTCTTCCCTAAAAGGATTTTAACACATAAAAGCTAAATGGGAAAAATATATACAGGGGTTGGACAAAATAACATGAGCACCTGCAAAAAGAGAGAAAAATCTTCATTAATAGTCTGATGGCCCTTCTTTTGCATGAATTACAGTTTGTATCCGATGTTAGATGAACAAATACAAGTCATGCACAACAGTCATAGGGATATGTAAACACTCCTCCTGCAAAAAAGGTCGCTAATTCAGAAAGTGTTCTTGGAGGTAGAAACGAACTACTCAGCTTGCTCTCCAAAATACCCCACAAAGGTTCTCTTATATTAAGATCAGGGGACTGGGGGGACCACATGAGGTGTTGTACTTCGTCATTGTGTTCATTAAACCAGTCTTGAGTAATTCCAGCACTTTGAATGGGAGCATTATTATCTTGTCGTTATACAGTGCACAGGTTGTTAACCAGGGAATAAAGTTTGCACAATTGGATGAAGATGGTCATCCAGCATACTGACATAATCTTATGCTGGACAACAAGTGGACCAAGACCACAGTACGACATTGCGTCCCACAGCATCACCGATCCCCCCCTTCCATTCTCCACTTCTCCCAACACCAACAAGGGTGGCTGTTTTTGTTACTGACATTCCTGCAAGAAGAGGCTCCGACAATCATTCCTCTTTTGAAATTGGGAGGTCAGCCATACCAAAGTTTTAAGGCCGCAATATATGTATTTCGCATCTGACCGCTATCACTGCTACTCAGACCGATGTGTGTGTACATTTTCGCCTGGTAGATGGTACGCTTCAATACCTGGGATTGAGAGTATACGACAGGTTTCCCTCAAGTATTGTTATTACACAGGTGTTCATATTATTTTGTCCAACTCCTGTATGTAAATAAAACAGAGTAACAAGAGTTGCATTGTATAAACGAAATGTTTGTTATTTATATATAAGAATAAAGCAGGACCTTATCTGTAAATGACAAATGTGTAAATGGTACTCCACTGCATATTTTGAATGTTTGACTTGTGGCAAGGAAAGCATGAGATTCAAAACTTATAAAAATCCGGAATAACTATTTAAGTCATAGACCCCATCTGCCAAACTTTGTCAGAAACTAAACACAAAGCATACATTAAAGTTAACTTTGCTATTAAGGTTGTATAATGTGGTTTTAATTAACGTTTTTCATCAGTGTATATGAGGGAATGAATGTTTTCATTAATTACATATGTAATCGTTCTTTTATTTGGTTACAGGTTGGAATCAACTATCAGCCACCTACAGTTGTGCCAGGCGGGGACTTGGCCAAAGTACCCAGAGCAGTCTGTATGTTGTCCAATACAACTGCAATTGCTGAAGCCTGGGCTCGATTAGATCACAAATTTGATCTAATGTATGCCAAAAGAGCTTTCGTTCATTGGTATGTTGGAGAAGGCATGGAAGAGGGTGAATTCTCGGAAGCACGAGAAGATCTGGCAGCTCTTGAGAAAGACTATGAAGAGGTTGGCATTGACTCTGCGGAAGGCGCAGAAGATGAGGGTGAAGAATTTTAGATTTAGCCACATCGACTAGCTCAATTTGCAAATAACCCCTCCCCTAACATGAATCTTTAATTTCAGCTCATATATTTTTCCTATAACTAAGTCTCGGTATGTGCATGAATCCGTGGATATCCTTTAAACTCTGGCCATATCAAAAATATTCGTTTTTGTAACTTGTAAATCTTGCTAAAAATATATGAATGAGTGGTTATTTCTTGTGCTTTCTTTTTTTTTTTTTCATTCTAATTTAACACTTTGAGCCCTTTCAATCTTTTAAGCTATTCTTTTTCTTTTCTATTACCGCATTCTTATTTTGCTTAGTGATCTAGTCAGTCACTTCATTTGATTAAAAAAAAACATGTGATTCATATAATTGTCATTGTTTTTGTAATGTGTATTCTTTGGAATATAATAAAAGTCGATTATTATCCTTTTAGTTTCTATATTTTAATTACATCTATGGCCCTGCTACGTTGGTCTACTGTCCAAAAGATCCTGGTTTGACTCCCTATGATAACCAACACTTAACCAGATTTTTCTACTGGTCGGTGTTTTATTTGCTAGGTAACTGAAGTGTGGATTCCTCAGAAAATGGTGAATCCTGAAGCAGCATGATCTTGGATATCCGTGTGCCATATGACACGAACGATTGCATCCATGACAAAAACTAATCCTTAGAAACTAAAAAAAAAAAAAAGGGCAAGTTATTGGACCTTCCTTGTATATCTTACAGATGTATGTGTTGGGTGCTAAGAAGAGATGCTTCATTCAACAGAAATGGGGTAACCCTGAAAGGCAGGGAACGTAACAGTGGCAAAGAAGATTTAGATTTTTTTTAATGGAAGGTCATCTTGTACAAAGAGCGAGATGAACAGAACCAACCAGTAATAAAAGGTCTAAGGTAATGATGAAAATGAAATGCTCGAATGACCTGACCTGCAAGGTAGAAGAGAGAAAGAAAACAGATATCATATTAATGACCCTGAGTAGAGAAACACCAAAGATAAAGAGTTTACTTATAGGAAAACATTGTGATTACATTATACTTACTTGACAGCTAACATTTAAATCATCCTAATGTCATAACAATTAAGCATATGGCTCTCTCTCTCTTTTTTTTTTTAGCAGCTGTGCCTATATCCAAATGCAGGTAAGGTTGGATGTTTGTAAGTGTATTATGTAAAGTTCCTACCTGATGTGGATCTGATTTCTTTTTAGAACAAATCACATTACACAGCTTAATGATAAATTCTATTTAATATGTAACCTTGACAACAAAAGCATGGATGATATTTATCAGAACATGATTTATTATATTTCTATTGATTTAAAAATAAATGATCCCAGTGCATATATTACATAATTTAAATTAATATCCAATCATGTGTAAATCAATAAGTGCTTTTTCCAAAGCTTGATAACTCAAATGTTCCATATTTATAAAAAAAGAAAAAAAACCACGCTAAACGTGTGTGCCATGTGCTTTTTAGTGAATTCCAATTTGCTATTTATCCAGATGGGGCTCAAAGTGTTAAAATATGATATGCCTAATGTGTTTTTGTTGTTTTGCCATCTTTGCTGGATCTACATCCTTTGATTGTGTTTAATATCTTATGTAGCTTAGAAAGTATATTTCTGGCATGTAATCAAGAAGAATTTTTATACACACTTGCTGGGATAAGTGCAATGGAGCTGTAATTAAATTTGTTAAATGCCTTGAATTCGTTTGATATTATGTGATCCAAATATAATACTATCGTTAGTGAAGACTGTTATTTATTATGTATGTTATTTATTTCTAAGTTTATATTATTTTGTATTATTAGTTTGTATTTGATTGATGCATGTGTGCCGTACTTTTTCTTCAATTCATGTTCTTGTACAATAGAGTGCTAATTATCCAAACTGATTAGAATTGAATGTAATGAAAAGGTCGAACAATTGGCGGGAAAAGAAAAATCGCAACCATTTTACAAAGTATCAATTTTTTTTTCTGCATATGTATATGTAGTAAATGCTTTTTGTTTTTTAACTATACGAATTTAAAAAATGAAGGGGTTAGAATTGGATTAGTTCTTTAATTTCTCATAAGAGATGATTAAATCTGTTGCTGATGTTATATACATAGATTCCACAGTAATTCCACCCTCATTGTTCACGTTGGAAAACTGAACTGGGTGTATTTATAGTAAGTTTATCTGGTTCAATCTAATACGGAAAAATGGCCTTTTATTTCCAGGAAACCTGTTTTTGTGCATCCGTTCAGTATACTAGAGTATTTCTTAGCTCATTGAAAACAGTAATATTCGAAGGCATCAAATATTCAAGTTTGGATTTTAATTGGCACTCTACTGTATTTAAACTAGTCACAAAGTGAGGTACTTTGGTGCGTTATTATTGTAAGTGCTGTATATTCTTCAATTAAATGCCAATTCGTAGTGCTTAGTGTTAAAAATAATGCTCTGTGATTGCAGTATTGTGAAAGGGAAAACAAGTACTGACCTGCATAAGCTTCGTTCGTTTGTAGTACAAATCTCCATTTTGTAAAATGCGCATGTCGAAAACAGAATTTTTTGTTTAAATGACATTTTCAATATCATCTATCTAGTCTTGCGTTTCATCTTCAGAGAAGCTAACCTTTGAATTTCAATTTAGTGCCAAATTAACGTAAGCACAATTTTTTTTAAAGTAAATTATATTTGTAAGCTAAGTACTATTTGATGCTGTAAAAACAAAATTACAAGCGATGGTTGTCGTTAAGTAAAATTATATCAAAATATTTTTAGATGGGATTTGTGATTGAAATTTTTGTTAACTTTTCTTGACAAGTGAATTTGATTTTCAGCTGTCGGTGCTGCTGTTATGTTAAATTAATTTTTGTCCTTATTTAATGCGCCAAAATTTGATTCAGTGTTGCCATTTTTCTTTTTGTAGATGACGCAGTGCATGCCCTTAATAAAGTTATACCTCATATGCAGTGTGTGTTTTATTCGATGAAAGTTTATGCCTTAACGCTTATCCGTCCACAAAAGTTCGAGATTCTAATTGTAGCTTGCCTCTTTCACATTTGCCTAAGTATTTAATTAGTATGACCCAGCTCATTGTTCTAAACTTGTCTACACAAAATATTTGGATAGTTAAGTGTTGCGATTTCATGGTTTTTTATATCATACTCAGTCAGCACATGAAGGGTGAATTATATAGGAGTATTATAATCGTATTGAATTGTGAAAACTCTTTAAAAAGAACCAGATTTCTTCCAAAAACAAACTTTTATTCAAAATCTATAAATTACCAATAATATATTATGACATAGGATACGTGGAACCCCCAAATCATGCCCACAGATTAAAAAATATATATGTACTGCTCACATTTGCCTAACATCACTTAGTAATGCATTAAGGCTATTGTAAAGCTTAAACCAACATAAAACGTTGATTTCATAGATAATTAAAACATCGAACCATTTATAAATATCCCACTGTTTATAATTTGCAATGAAATGTCGAACTATGTCTACCAAACCATGCAACAAATCCTTTTCTAACCAATATAAGTAGCGAATATGTAAAAAATAAGTGACTGTAATTACACTTTTTAACTAGAAGGTAGTTTTGTGATAAAGCTGCAAAGAAATATACCTAAATATAAAAATATATATATTTTCTATATTAAAATGCATTAAACTTACAAATGCTTATAGGTACAGCTTCAGATGTTTAAAAACAAAATAGACTTCTTATACTGTATATGTTAGCAGGCCTGTAGCCAGAGTGGAAGAGCAACTGGGACAGGGCACTCATGCATGTAAAATAAGTGGCAGGAGCGGTACAGAATTGACATTGTCACTATAAACCCGTAGGAATACATTCCTCTGATGGCTATTTTTATAGTTCATTGAAACTGTAATAACATGTCAAGGTTTATATTTAAAATTGTATGGGGAATTGGGTAAGAGAGGAAGAATTATAAAAATTTTACACATAAAAACAATTTTATACATTATTAATTTTTAAGTATTTGCAATATCTTCCCATTGTGTCACTTTTGTTTATGTATATTACCGGCCAATCTAGATCATCCTAACGCACATAGGATAAACTAATTTGGCCTGCTGTACACAGGGTATCTACTCATCTAAAAAACATGGAAAAATCGGGGAAGTTTTTTCTGACTGGAAAAATCAGGGAAATTTGAAATACAAAGGCCCAAGTCAGGAAAATTTGAAAGTCATTGTTATAATAAATAACTTATTAAAATAATTTTCCTGAACTGTGCTTTTCATACCACATTACCTACTGAAAATTTTGAAAAACTTGTACTTTTGACTAAACTTCTTCCAAAAGTTACCATTTTGCACCAAAACTAATATAATTTATATAAAATTATTAAGCCTATATATTTTTCAGAAGAAAATGTTTGCCAAATATATAACTAAAACTTGAAAAACAAAAAGTGTTTTTAGCTAAATTATTTAATCTGTAAGGGATTTTGATCATACCAATCTCCTTTTTGTTATATATAGTCATACACATTTTAAATGAAATAGAAGATGAAGCATCAGCTTTGCGATTATATAGTTAAACTCTTTTATAATGAACTCAAGAAGGGCCAAATGGAAATGTTGCTGTAAATATTTAATTAGTGCAAGTTTTTAGTGTAAAGAAATACACTTTTTAATACAGCTTTTGAATTTGTAAATTCACTATAATTGAGTTATAAATGGCTTTGGGGTTTGCATTAATCGATTTCATGGCCTTGAAACTTGCTTTGATTGGGCAAATTTTCGCGGGCGCATTGTGTGTTGTTTACTGTAATTAGCGACTGGAAATCGAATTTGGTCTGGAAAAGTCAGGGAAGTTTGAAATAGAATTTGGGTAGACACCCTGTATACACGGGGCTGAAGTATTTTAGCCTTGGCCAATGTAATTTGGCTTAATTTTATTGATCCAAACGACCGCTCCAGCGCCAATCTGGCGTAAACTTTAAGCCAATAGTAACGTTGCCGCCACCCCTACCCTTTATCCCAGTGATTCTTAATAGACGGCCCGGCCATAAAAGGTCAACTGATTTTTTTTCTAGAGGGAGCTAAAGCTCTTACTTCAATGCTGTTTCATTGAATCGGAAAATTTCTAGGGGAGGGGGATAAGCCCTCCCCACCCACATGTCTATATAGCGTGTAAGATAACTTCGTTTTCATATCTTCTGGCACGACGACCGAAAAAAAGATTCAAAGTGGCCCGCGATGAAAACCACTGCACTGTCCCATCCTTTACTCTTTAGTTTCTTGTGTGGTCAGCCACAAAGATGTGAGCACGTGGTAGTTTCATATTTTCACTTGTATCTTTCATTGTTTATTATTTAGGTTTTTTTTTTTTCAATGAATGATCCTCAAGCAGAAGGGCAAAGTTGCAAGAAGGATTGGAAGGGACAATTCAACAAAGAAGTTCTGGAGATTGAAGATAGAAAAATCGACGCATTTTAATGTTATTGCGAAGGATAGCATTTAGAACTACTGAAGGAGGTAGAAGATGCAGAAAGCACTGAAAAGAATGCACCACTTCAACATCATGGGTTAAAAAAATCCCGTGTACTGGAAACCCGGTTAGTACGGATCAAGAATTCGTTCGCTGCAGAACACGTACACATCCAAGAATTATCTCTGTGGGAAGAAATCATTACTTCGTAATTCAAAGTGACATAGCAGTTTAGCTTTCAATAATAAGTAAGAATGTATTAAGAGTAGCTTTATAACTTGTAATGAGTCATAAAACGATATTTGTTACTGATGCATTTTTTTTATTTTTTTTTTTGTCAATTTACTTTGCTATCCTTTCATTAAAAAAATTAAGCCAATAGGTGATTATCAGATTTCACTTTTGTAAAAGAAAAATTGAAATTGCTCGCTCTTATTAAACATAAGCTAATACACAGGTCAAAGTCAGGCTGCCTTAACCTAAAACTAGTAGTTGCATGTTAAAAGACGTAATAGACTGATCCACAGAGGAGAAAAATAATTTTAATAAAATATGTTCTATATAAGCACTAAATCATTTTTAAAGCTCAAAGATCAATAAAATTACACCAAATTACATTTGGCCTAGGCTAAACTATTTCAGACCAGTGTATATAGCAGGCTAAACTAGTTTATCCTATGTTGTGTGTTGGGATGATCTAGATTGGCCTAGACCAAACTAGTTTGTCCTATGTACGTTAGGCCAAACTAGATCATCCTAATGCACATAGGATAAACTAGTTTGGCTGGTAACATATATAGCTGACTGAGGCCACGTCCCAGCTTGGCTACAGGCCTATATGTTAGCGTGTCTCACCATAACAGTTTCGCTAATACCTCCACATAATTATTTTCATAAACACTCTGATCTATAATTATATGAGGCCTTGAAAACAATGAAGCAAATCCATTTTTGCTTAAAGTGAAATACAAAAAGGTACAAATACAAACCGCCAGTTTTGTTTTCACCAACAGTAGCATGGTGCCATCCTGTAGCCAATTAATCACACTATAGATGTATACTAGTGTTGCCGGCAACCCTAGAGGATGGACTTAATTCAGAAATTTCATTTATGTCTTGTACCACTGTTGTTTTCAACGCCTCATATTTAAAGTGTCGTGTTCATGAGTGGAAAGCAAAGTGCTGAACTGGAAATGTTAATCAGATAAAGGGGAGGGCGTAAAATGAGTGCTTGTGCAAAATAGCGTATAAACCTCTTCACAAGGAATTTGCCCGAAGAAAAAGTTTTTGAAAACAAAAGTACCAGCATGATAAACATACTGTAGCAACTGAATCAGTTAAATTGACTAAATAGACTGAGCAAATAGTGTATGAATTGAGCATGATGTCCTTAAAAGAAAATGGCTGATCTTTATCTAACAATGATTATAACTTTTTTTTTTTCTTTGCTCGGTTTCAAAATGAAATTTTAAATGCTTTTGTCAGTCACCCATTTAATGACTGACAAATGCTTTTGTCAGTCATTAAATGGGTTTGCGCCAAAGGATTTTATTGTGTTGTAATATGATGGTACAACATTAATGAATTTTAATTGTATTGAGAGTGGTGGTCTTTAAGAAACCATTTTTCCTCTTTATGCACAATATTTTTGTATTGATTATAAAGTCGTTTCATCACGAAACCGTAAAGCTCATATTCTGCTGTTAAATTCCCTCTAAGTAAAGACTTCACATCTTCGGGAACGTGCTGTTTTTGAATGTTTTTATTTAGATGGACGTCTGAAAAAGAAGTAAAAATGAATTGCTATATATTCTTGAATTGTCATTTTAATGCCTCATAAGTAAAGCATAATTAAATATTTCTCAATATCACTCACCGATCGTTTGATACAACTGCAAAGCTCCTCCGAAAAACTGGGGTAGAACTGCTTCCAGAACTTTGAGAGTGATGTTTATGTGTTCTAGAACTCCAACCACTGCATAAGCTCGATCGATGTTGTATTTTGCTTTCTGCAACGCCCCTGGGTCATTCAATAGCCTACGTTTTCGGAACGAAAACTTACATTAAAAATTAAAGCTAATTACTCAAAATTAATTTTAAAGGTGTTTTTTTTCTAACCTTACCACATTTACTTAATTATTTACTGTCGTCTAATTGCTCTGCCATACTAATTAACTTTTTATGTTATATCACAAAGCAAGTAAGCAATTCTAAAGCTAAAATGAATAATTCTAATACAGTCAAACCTCTGTTTAACGAACATTTATTTTGCGAATTCCTCTGTTTACCTTTTTTTTTACAGACCTTAAACTATTTTCGAATTTCCTTATAAAGGTATCTCCAAATAGCCAAGTGCGCATTTTCTCTTCAACGAAAATTTTCTTCCTTTTTCCGTACTTCTAAGCCTTTTCTCTGTCCTATTTTTTCACATGGTTTTCGCGCCTTACACAAATGCGAACTATATTGTGACAAAAAAAGTCGTTCCAAATTAACAGGTATAGTATTTTTGTAATAAAATGAATGCGTATGTATACAATTCGTATATTAAAGGTAAAAAATCATTTGGAATTGTATTATACTGTATGACTAAGTGTCGAAAAAAATTCATTAAAATTAAGTTTTTTGAATATTCCATTTTAAAATTTTCATCAAAATTAGTAACGTATTTTCCATTTAACGAATTTTTTTGACGGGATCTTACGACTTCGCTAAATAGAGATTAGCCTGTATTTGTAAACTGCCGAAAACTGTATATGCTTCACTGATTTGATTTATTAACAATACATGTTAAAATTTATTTTATGATTCTGAAGAGGGAAAATACAGCGAAATATGTTTAGAACGATATTCTAGGGATCGGGAAAGGATATCGTTACAAAGTTAAAACCAAATACAGTGTATAATCGGAGTTATTTAATTCGTGGATGCAACATTATTATCAATTATATGACGTTAAATAAATTATTAAATAACATTCCAGAATAGGATTATGGATAACCAGAGCATGATGCTTAAAGGCACATTATTCGTGAAATTTTGAAACATTTTCTTATTAACATTAGTTTTATTGCGAAAAATAAAATACTAATTAATTATATTTGAATTTGATAAGTAATTAGTTGTGACCTTAAAATAAATGTGTCTTGAGACACAGGCTTTAACCACCCCTTCATGTCGTCATAATTATTCGTATCAAAAACTTACTGACATTGAAGTTCTTGACCACAGAAGTAAGGCAACTGCAGGACACTATAATTTTGGCCATCTATGAAAGTGCATTCTGGATCTGGCGTCGTTACGCAATGCTCAAATTTCTGCAAAAATATTAAAAAAAGTTACTAAACAATTTACTAAAAGCAATGAATGAACTACATGGGGTTTTCTAATTTGCTTTCCTTATCATATGAACACCTTGAAATGCAATTAGATAGGATAAACTTGTTTATAATTATTCAAAATTAATAAATTTTAGTTTCGCATTTTTCTTTAAACAGACGTATTTCATACCATTGAAAATTTATAAACTTTATCAGAAAATTTCACCTAATTAATAAAAATTTCATTAAGGATACTGATACCTTGTCGTATTAAAAATTTCCGAAAAACTTACTGAAAGTTCTTTCATTATTATTTATTTCTAGTGATTCCTTTTAGATAATACATTTTTAAAACTGACGTTTTAATAAATACTGTTACTGCATAAATAAAGATCACCAAAACGGACCACGGTAAATTTTTAACGAAACTTTTTTTAACTAAAAAAAAAATAAAAGAAAGGTACGCATTATTATCTCAATACATAGAGTGGGGGGTAGCACTTTGATAGAATCCGCACGTGGAAAATGTTGCCCACCTATCAGACTCCCCCCTCTTTTTTAGTTTTTAAAAATATATCCTATTCACGAATATGACCCCAAAGCTATAAATAAACAAAGTCGATTAAATATATTATAAGAAATTACCATAAATATGGCAAAGCACTGGTGTCAATGGTAAATACAAACAGTTTTTATCAATAGCATTTAGTACGTTATGTAACAACCTCCTCATGGTAGCAAAATAGTTCGGTATCATCATACTGCTGACATTATTTAGTAGACACTGGGGAGTTTCTTCTAATGAAAACCCGCATAATTTTACATATTCCTAACCTTTTGTGAGAAGTACATTTTAGATAGAATACTAAAGGAATATATACTGCTCAAAGAATGGATAGGAATATCTCCAAGTCTGTTTGACTTTCTTCGGGCAAAGCTTCTCTCCCCCGCCCCGTTCACACACACACAGTCCAAATACAAGACGCACTGAAAGCTATTTGGTAAAAATCTCTCTTCATTTATCTTTGACTCAAGCTGTAGCTTGTTACTCTTATTGAATGTTTTCTTTAAAAAAAAAAAAAGGTACTGGCTTTTATTTTCTTTCATTTTTGTAATGTGGGAATCAAAGACCATATAATGTGTTCTTTCACCATCTTTATAGAATAACGCAAAAAAGTTCCAGCAAGAGAAAGATGTTTCTGACTATATCTTAAATATTTTATGAGTAGCTTAATTATTACATATACATCACTTAAATTATCACATCAATACCACAAAACGCTTGTTTTAAATACAGCTGACAGGTGTTAGTCAAGTGGTTACTATTAGAAGAAACTAAGCAGATTTAGAAATTAAATTTATTTGCCTCTTATATTAAATCTTTATTTAAATATCTGGAGAAATGGATTTTTTCTATTAAGATTTACGCAATTCAATAAAGAAGGGAAGAAAAAATTACAAGGAATCTATATAACCTATACATTTGTGGATATTTTTGCAGATGGTATGTTTTACGTTTTTCTTTTGTATTTCGTATATTCAGTCAGTGTCAAAAATTTTTACTATTTAATCTATGTAATATTCATAATAGTTAAAAATTCAATACAAATACAAGTTTCTAAATAGTTAAACTGGTCCTTAATAGAAAACCCAATTCCCTTATTTGTCATTTCAACGCTTCCCGGAAGTTTCTTAAAAAGAAAGATTGGTTATCTGGAACTCAGATGTGTTTAATCAAAATAAAAAAAAAATGTCACCTTATTAAGCCAGTACGCACTGGGTTTGACTTTCGAAGAAGTTTTATTGGCGTTGTTTAATTTTGATGCCACCATTCTCCTATAGAAAAAAGAGGATATAATGCGTTCCACTGGATCACGAATGACGTTTATATAAATAGGAGGCTTTTCTCCAAACCTAAAATAAAGACAAAATTTGAATACGGCCACAATCACTCAATCGCAGGCAAAGCAGTTCGACAAAAACAGTAATTATCAATATTAATCAGAGTTTATACTACATACTTTAAAGATTGTGATAGAATTTTTAACATCCAAAAGCGTATTTAAAACTGAATATTGCAAAAACATCCTACCTCGTGAAATTAATGAAGAAAAGATGTCGATCAAAGCTGCAAGGCGGGGGTGTCCTTTTCACCATGTAGACAATTTTACTCTAACAAAGATAAAATGAATACATAAATATACGTCACTGGTTAATCAAATCGATTGTATTCTAACATTTTTTATCATTTATATAAAATATTTAAGGGGGTACGATACAAAAAACAAAACAAAAAATCGCGTGGACACAGAAATGTCGAACACTAAAATAAAGTGGGGGGGGATATTATTCTAGTTACCCACTGTACCGTATAGTCTAAATAATGAATTATACTGCTCATTTAAATCTTTGGGGCCGACTGGAAACTTTTACATCACTAAAGTGTATCCGTTAAATAAAAAAAAAAAAATCCTTCTTAGAATTTATCATTTTCTCAAGATCTGTAAGAGCTCTTTCGAATTCGAATTTTTACCAGTTGTTTAAAGAAGGGAAAATGAGCGTTTAGACGTGTTTAGATTTCGAATAACTTAATTAAGCTATAGAAATTTTTTTTAAAAGGTCTCGAATATGTTGTAATTCCTATAATCAAACAATAAAAACTTCCAATTGTTCTATTTGGTATATCAAATATCACCATGTTCGTAGCTTGACTCTTGTTACAGGGTGCTCTGAAAGTTATGGGGGCTTAGAAAGCCACGGGTGGGGGGCTTAAAATTCATAAAAGTAAATACATAAAAGTAGACTAATATATTTAACGTTAATAAATAAATTTCTTAAAGTAAATTTTGCATTGAAAACTTATAAATTTTAGTATACCTCTCTATAATTTCTCTTATCCTTATTATAAAGTAGATGAAGACCCAAACCTCTGTAAAAAATATTATGTATACAAGATCTTTTGTTTGTTTGGATTTTTATGGCGCAGCGCGACTCATACCAATACACAAGACCACGTAAAAGCTTATTTCGAGTACATTAACGTCAAAGAGCAATTTGCATTATCATGTACGATTTCATACAAAACAAAAAATTTAGAATAAAATTCTACAATATTTTATTTTGAGAAAAAATATTTTCGGGGTGGAGGTGGGGCTTAGCCCCCTCTAGCCCCAGTCTGGCTACAGCTCTGAATATCACGTAAACAAAATCATAGCACTATATTTTATGATTCGTGAAAAAAACGAGCAAAAAATGAGGCACCCTTCACCAAGGCCGTAAATAGGATTTAATTTCGAAGGCGATTCAAAAATTTTTACAAAATAACATAGAATAAAGATATGTCACCTTTATCGTAAAGAGAAAATATAAGCACATCATACAAAAGTAAATGAGAAAATGCAAATTTTGACTTCAGACATCATCGTAAATTTTTGCTTGTAGTTCTGCCGTCAAAAAATTTCCTTTTTTATAATGTCCCCCTTTTAAAGAAAATTGTTCCTATATTTTTGTGCTCTTCAAATATTATTAAATTCGTGGTCTACAAAACGATAGCTTGATAGAATTTTAAGGATTATTCAAGTTTTGATAGATTTTTTCTCCCCTTTTTAAAAATTTAATAACTAAATACATATACGTATTTTTGAGGTCCTTTTACACAGGACTCAATTTCTGACCAAAAAAAAAGTTCAGGGGTCCTAACATTATCATAAATCGATTAAGAAATCGAATAGCTGCAAAAGAATCGATAAATCATATCAATTGTTTATGTCCATTTTTCTGGGCGACAAAATTCACACAAATTCATTACTTTTTCATGACAGCGTCTATTCAGGGGCTCCGGCTAATATTTAAATAATCGCCAAAAATGAAAAAGTACCGGAGCCGGGCTCCGATGGGCTCCCGCCCAATTTAAGCCCTGTTTTTACATATTTAGTTTCGGGGGGACCGGTCCTTAAAATCCTACCCCTCCCTCCCCTCTCTGGATACAGGTAACCCTTCACTCATAAAAAAGTTGTGATTTGAATCCCGCCATCTTTTGACGTGAATTCCTCTATAAAATCCTTCCAATACTGGATGACATCTCAGAAACCTTGATGTAACGTTTGCATGCCTATAAAAAACTATTCAATAACACCGAAAATACACGTCCAACTGGAATGATTTTTCTATCATTCTAACCGGTATATAGTTCCTTTGTCCCCAAAACATCGTTATCACCACGCATACCCAATACTCGAGGGGCGGAGCTCGACGCACAGCCGTCAATTTGGGTTTCCACGGAAATTTCCAATCATTATAGAATATGATTCCGAGCATTTACGATGCTGGTTTAGATTTCAAACGAGAGATCTCGATTATATTATATCTACGCGTTTCACATGCGGTCTAAAACATTGAGCCAGTTTTAGGTAGTGAAAATTTTAGAGCAAGAAAATAAAATTGCAAGAATTTCACAATGTCGGCCAAAACTTGCACAAAACCAATATGAAATGTAGAAGACTCATAACACCAGAAGGAGCGTCTCAGCAGCTATCCAAGGATATACAATTGTCAGTGGCTGAGAAGGTCAGGAGACG
>QLNU02014176.1:4730782-4741292 GCA_006491805.2 Dysdera silvatica
TTTTTAGATTTTTCGATGGAAATATGTAGACAAAGACGAAGTACCATTTTGGCTTCCCACGAAGAGATTTGATGTCGGTGACACGCTAACGGCGGTATCGGCCATACGTAACCCGTGAGGAATACACATCCAAGATTTTGCCGCGGAACGGAACGATCATGACACAAAGAATGCTGAAAATCTGCGTCCGGCCATAAGAAAGGAGAGAGGATTTCGCAGCTGAATACATAACGAGCGACCCCCGAAAAAAGGCCATTAGATGGTTCAGGAAATGGTCAGGAAGACAAAGCTTTCTCCAGAACGTTTTTGATGACAAAGCGAGAGTCTGTACCTTGCAAGAGCTGGGAGAGATGTTCACTCTGGTTGAGCTAGAGTTGGAGTTGGAACTTCGCCGTGAGCGTGAGCGGTCGACCTCTGAGTGTCTTGTGAGAAAGAAGCTAGCAGTTTTTTTTTCTCTGATGAGGATGATCCGATCGCAGATGTGGAACCGAAGCCTCCGCTGCCTTCTCATAATCCGTCGACATAAGTTTTAATGCTATAATTATTATTCTAATTATAACTATTATTTGTTGTAAGAGTGTCTGCATCTGACTACGAACGTCAGCCTTCTTCTACAATCATCCTCCCTACGCCGACAGTCTGGTGGTATGTTTCGGACTAGCCTGGACGACACACATTTCCGCAAGCCGTAAGTCCCTTTGATTGTCTTCCGTCATTTGTCATGCAAAACTAGATACTAATATATAATCAGCACGTAATGCCATGTTAAGGTAGGGTAATTTCTCGGAAGGAAGTAAGCTGGGGAGAAGGTTTAGCAGCGAGAGTCAAGGTTAAATTAGGAAATACTAGTAACTATGTGCTAGATCTAGAATAAATGTGTTTTAATTGTAAATCCGTTGTCATCTTATCTTATTGTTTTATATCTGTTTTTGTATTACTTTAACATGCAATGATCTTCGTTTATATAGGATCATTAACCTCTTCTTTTTCTCCTAAGCAAAAATGAGCCACGTATTAGTAGCTCTAGTTTGAGCTACTAATACGTGGGTGTCAAATTTATTTGTAATAAAAAAATCCCCCATGAAAAACTCACAAAAATCTCGCCCCGGTGGCTTTGTGTGTTGACCATTATTTGGCAATTGTGTTATCCCTGTGAAGGGTAATAATATCTTACATCCTCATATACGGAGAAAAAGAGCGTTATTACTTGTCCTCATTCGTCTAGTAGGTCAAGACACTCCGGGCTAAACGGAGGGACCCTGGTTCGAATCTGGGATGAGGACGGCGTCTCTTTTTCTCCCAAACAAAAATAGCTCTAGTTTGAGCTACTAATACGTGGGTGTCAAATTTATTTGTACTAAATCATTACAGAATTAAGTGAATTTGGTAGGGGACAGTAGTATGCCTGCATGGCTGTGGCGCCGACTTCATGGGTTCGAGACACTTTTTGCACCCTCAATAATTTTGTTGTGGGTTCCTCGAACCCATAATATTTTTGCTCGTGGGGAAAATACGCATACAGAAATAGAAGCACAAAGTTTTTCGTCATCAATTCTTCAATATTTTCATTATTTATACCCTGTTCCCTGAACCTTTCATTAAAGAAAATTCTTCATTTTGTCTGGGTTCATAGAAAATACAAAAGTTTAGTCTCTAGCTCTACACACAGAGACGAGAATCTTTAGTTGTCTTAGAGCTCTTAAAACCACAGGATTACACAGAATTACAGGAACCTAAGTCATATTGATAAAGGCGAAAATACGTTGTCCAGTAAGCTGATCCATCCTATCTTTCAACAGCTGAAGCATCCACACTTTTCTTTACGTTTTACCTCCCAAGTACCCCTGGAGCACCTGAGGAATCTAGCTTTTATTTCAGTCAAATTTTTTTTAAAGAAAGACGGAGGTGGAATGGAGGCTGGACACATCTCATTTTTGCAACAATCGTAAAACTATAAAGGGTGTATATGTTTAGGGGAACATTAAATAATTATCTAGAGAAAAAATATTTCTATATAATCAACTATAATTTGCTTCATTTTAAATATTTCAGGTGTCTTATTGTACCAGATAATCTGATAATGAAATTTAAATTATACTTGAATCCTTTTAAAAAGGGCGTGGGTCAATCGATTTAAAATTTTTGGAACTCACAATAATTTTTCAAGTCGGCGCCTGTGCTGCCTGGAGTATTCCACACGTGTCCTATGGGATAAAGGTACAAGATCGAACTTACCGCTTTATATGCAGAGTGGTTTCCTGTTGATAGTACTCTCTCCGAGTTTTGCGTGTACATGATAGCCTTCATCTCTTTAAATAAGAAGTTCGCCTCTACTGCATTTGCATAAATACGTGCGTAGTGATCTGGAATGTCGTCTCCATGTTTTTGAACACTAAGGCTACCACTTGGCATCATAATATATAATGATATTTCTAAGAAAATTAATGTTAATCTGTTTTAAAAAAATCAATGATATATATGATGAATGGAGCTATTGCGCAAACAAATTAGGGTCCTCAGCTTAATAAATTACATAAATCCAAATGATCTTTACATGTCACAAATTGTTAGCGGCTATTGTGTTATTTTTTGTGTATTATCTGTGAAAAATGTATTTAGTTTTTGTGACTATGCTTATTCCAGACAATATATGATGTGAAACTATTGCATGAAATTTGTAACAAATAAATGAATTGAATTTGGAAACAAAATTAAAATTATAATACAGAAAAATAACTTGATATTCAGAATTTATCGACGTTCATTAATCATGAACTGCACAATTTATGCTTTTTTTAATACCTTCAAAATTTTAAACAACCGACTTATATGAATTTTTTCATTTTGTTACCAATAGTATTTATATGCACGCAAAAGAGTCACCACGTTACAAATCACCCACACTAAACGCCAGATTAGGTTTGGCCAATTGGTTTACACGATTATAGATATTATTTTAAATTTTAACCTCCCATTTAATTTTTCATCGAAGTCTGAACCTTGTTTCTACCACTCCATTCCAACTTTTACCACTCCCAGCCGGATTTCATCAACTTTTTCCTTCAATTAACTATCTTCACCTCAACTTCAGAATATTCTGCTTTACTAAAGGAAAGTTTCGCAATATTCAACTCAAGATTCTAAGACGCATGCAGGTGTGTTGTACTCCAAAACTCAAGGATCGGTTTGGTTTGGTTTTGTTATTGAAAAGTTATTTCTCCATGTTGTAGACCAGCGGTCGCCAACATTTCGAACCTCATGAACCACTAAATTCATAATTTTAAATCCCGCGGACCACATTTCGTGAATTTAGTGCAATATAAAGGTGGAAATTGTCATTCAGAATATGAGAATTTCTTAGAATATTATTTTTGTTTTATTATTAATAAAACATTAAAAATGGCGTATGTCCAAATTTTTCTGCAGACCACCAAAATTTTCTCGCGGACCACCGGTTGGCGACCGCTGTTGTAGACTATGTTGGCTTTTGATATTTGTAACTTTGTGGATGATATGGTTACGAGGATTATATTTGCAAAAATGGGCTGAACGTGCTGTGCACGACCATCACTTCTTTGTTCATAATTCGTGAATCGGTTTCTTTAAACTGTTAAACTACGTTCAAGGAGATTTTTTTTATTCCATAACATAAAAAAATGCTCCAGCAATTGGCCAAAATTGAAAAGGTTGACAAACTCAGTTATAACTCATTACAGTTGTTCATTATTCCACAATATTACACTGATTTTCATTGTAGTACTATCGAAGAAACATTAAAAAAACTTATGTATTTTTGACGGATATTCTGCTTGTTAAACACAAAATTGGAATATTATTCGTATACTATTGTACATGTTACTTTATTCGACAGTGTAGAAAACCAATTGTAAGAAATTAAATTAAACAATTTTTATCAACGTTTATTGGCGTAGTGATACCAGCGCCGATGTTATGGCGTGATTAGATGGTGAAACGTTCGAAAGAAAATAAATATTTCTGCCTTCGGTGGGGCCTGAACCCACGACCTTCCACGCAGAAAACATTTTTTTCCTTTCGAACGTTTCAGCATCTAACCACGCCATAACATCGGCGCTGGTATCACTACGCCAAAAAAAAAAAAAAGTTGATTAAAATTGTTGTTTAATTTAATCTGCGTAGGGTTCGATTTATATAAAAATTAAATTAAATATTCTTTAATTACATAACATTAAAAATAGTAAAAAAGACGAAAGGAAGTAAAAAGAAAATTGCGAAAAGTTTGTTTATTGTGCTAACGTACTACAAAGGGAGTATCTTCCGTATGACAATAGCAAGTTATAAACTCTACATAGAATCTAAACTTTATAGTATCTTGTTCAAGAAAGTCCATATTTTTTAGAAATTTTTTCGCGTGTCCGTATGTCTGCGGTTGCTTTAATTTTACTACTCTACCAATCGTTTTTGGGTAGACCAAAGACAACGCTAGTCGTAATTAATCTGTAAAATTTTGAGTTATAAACAGAAATCAAATTCTACCAGGTTCCATGTCGAATCTGTTGCAATACCTTGAATTTGAAGGCAATTCGCTTCTCAGGGTCCATTGCTTCACTAACACGAGCCCGCAATTTCGTAAGTTGCCTTCTGTTGCTCATCTAAAAAGAAGCCAAACCACAGATTACGCAATGGTTATAATAAAAACGGCACGTAGCTGGAAAATTAAAATACTTAATATGAAACTAATAAGGGCTTTTTGTAAGAGATGTTATTGCTCATCTCGGGGTTAAGACAGTTGTCAAATGGTCACAAACACACAAAGCCACCGGCTTTGTGTGTTTTTAATTTTTTTCGTTGGTTTTTACGAATAATATTTTTGACACCTATGTTTTCGCGCTCAGACTAAAGTTTTTATGTACAGAATAAAAAGCGACATCGCCACTTTGAATTGGAAACATTCGGTTTAAAATTATCCCATTGGTCTGTAAGTAGGCTTATTTCAAATTGGGTATATGCTTTCAGTATTTAGTGCTACCGCGTTTAGTGCTTATGGCAGTGCATATATTTAATTTAGTACCAGGTTCGGATTTAAGATGAGAAGCTTCCTGAGCATATTGATTTTTAGCCCCCCTCCCCCGCATCCTAATTTTGTCGATTATTCCCCTCAAATACGACGGAAAATCGCGAAGTATCGGGAGGGACATTTATGTCTAATAGTCTTGGTCCCGTAACATATATACCTCCGTAATTTTTTTTTCCCAGAGAATTTTATTTTTTATTTATGTTATTGGACTATTAGAGAAGTAATTTAGCTTGGGTAGACTTTGCTAATCTTGGCCGAATGTTTCTGTATGACACTTTTAAAAATGGCGGCTGTATTACAGTGATAATGTATTAATTCAGAAACCATGAGATCTATTTACTTCATTTTGGTGTCAAAACATAGGGTTTTTGGGTAGAGTAATCTTATCGAGACAGAAAATAATTGCTCAGGGCAACCCTTCCGCCATTTTTCAAAATGGCTGTTCTATAAATCAGAGTCAAGTCAAGTTGCGTTTCCAAATGTTGCTAAGGTTTGTGCTCGCAATAAAACGTTTTAATTAAAGAAATACAAGTGCAGTGGTGGAAAAGAAGTGTATAATAACCATTTGGAACATTTAGGAATCGGAAAAATATAAAAAAATTTCATTAAAATTATTAAATTATCATACTAGGGATTATTACTGATTATGCTTACATGTTAATATTATAAGGCTTAACTATGGCTTTCTTATTTTATTATTGCTATTTATTTGTTTGTTTATATAAAATATAGTATTTATAAAATATTAATAAAGTGTATTTGATTTGATAATTATGTGCTATAGACATCATAATGGTCATTTATTTTAATATTTTTTTTGTTTAAGGTTTTGTTTATTATTCAAATTCATAAACGTGGGTCAGGCAAGTGGTAACCGAGGACCTTTACCTCCTGACAAAGTATTGCTAACTACAAAATATGAGGACTCCTTCAACAAAGAAAAATGTTTAATATGTCAAACACTAATACGAAAAAAAAGCTAAAATCGACATCGGAAGGACAAAAGAGAATTCAAAATGCTTCAAAAATACGGCAAAACGAAGTTCACAAACGATTAAAACTGGCAGGTGAAGAGGATCAAACATTTTATCATTGTAATAACAAGTGCTATAAATCATATTCAATGAAAAATAGCCTTAAAATCATTCGTCAAAAAATAACTGAAACCTGTGAATCACAACAACACTATCATTTTTCTAAGCAATCGACAGCCATACCTAATGCCTATCCACTTAGAAGATCCATGGCAACACCTCGTCTACCCACAACAACTGATCAGAAAGCAGAGGATCTGCAATGTGTTGTCTGTGGTTTAGTTAGAACAAGTGCCAAAAGGATTGTTTTTCCCCCACGGTTAAGTTTCTAATTTAGTAGGTTACATGAACGCCGCATTTCCTTTCTGAGTATGACAATTTTTTTATCTCAAATAAATGAGTATATACAACAAACCCTCTCTGAAGGCTCTTAATGGGCAGTTTTTTCCGAAATGGACTTTTCCCCATATTGAGATTGTTTCACCAAATTCAAATGTAAACTGTTTACAAATATAATAAAATTCTTAATATTTTATTAGTGAATATGTAATATTTTGGTTGAAATATTGTCACTTATAAATCTGTGCCTATACATTAATTTTAAAATAAATAAAAAGTCAAGAATAAAATATAAATATACTATTTACTTTTCATTAAAGTTCGGTGTGAATAATATGACTTAAAGTTTTAAAGGTGACTGGTGTAAATATAATTTATATATTTTAAAATTTAAAATCGCCTAACTTATATACAGATATAATAACTAATCAAAACAACTTTAATTTTTTAATTTAATCTAATTAATGTGAAGAGCGACCATGAAAAATCTGAAAAATCAGGAAAATTTTAAGCATGTTGACCGGAAATCAGGGAAATATCAAGGAATTGTTTTATTCAGATTCTGTCGCCACCCTGGAATAGCGAAAATGTCATCTTTAGCAAGACCGTAGCCAGGATTCAATTTCGAGGGATTCAAAAATTCTTGCAGCATGTATCGATACAATACCGATACGATATCGATACAATTTGGCCGTAGCCAAGTCCCATTAAAAATTTAGTTTCGGGGGGCAACGATCCCCAAGATCCACCCCCAGATACGAGTATGGTCTTTAAAAAGTGCATTCGTCTGACAAAAATTTACTATTATAGTTTCATTGATCTAATTCAAAGGTAAGGTAATGTGACACATTTTAAAATATTTTTAAAAGTTGCCCAGATTGTACCACAAGCTATTTTCTGAATTGGACTTGTCCAATAGCTCAGCTGATGGTCTAATTTCTATATAGTATTTACAATAAAAACTGGAATTAGAGTAAGTCAGAGAGAGAAAAAATATGAACAAAATAAAATAAGTAAATTTTGGAAAAAAAAATAACAAGTAAAACTACATGGTTTTGAATTATATGTGAGGAAATTAGAGAAGAAAGGATGATAAGATGATATGGTGCATAAAATGTCACATTTGGATCCATCCAGTGAGTGCTAGAGTGAGTTCAAAAAGTACTTTTGCTTTAATTGCGCTTAAAGAAATTGGGGGTCCATCCAAGAAAAGTGATTTTTTGATTGGGTCGATGTCACCATTTCGTGTACATATTTTTTGCTATTCTAAATTATACCTTTTTCAAAATTAAATGGCATTATTTTAAAGATATAAACAGTAATATTTTTTCCACTACATTTTTCTTTGACATACTTATATATCCCCACATATTAAAAAATAGTTAGGTGGCCCAAATTCGGCAACTCTACCTTCTATTTTAAAATTAGAATATCAGAGAATACTCTCATTCGTAATATATAGGTCAAAGGGCTCTAGTTTGGGCCATAAGACGTAGAAGCTGAAACTTAATTTCATATCTTGCAGATTTCAGAAATTTGATGCCCCGATAAACTTTTCAACGAAGGTAACTACAACTTAAAAACCATCATTTTAATAATGTATTTTCGAATTATTAAATTTTTAATGATACATAAAAGTACTCTGAAATAAAACGATAATAAAACTACGTCCCTATAGTAAGTGAATATTATAAAAGAAATGTTTAATCTTCGGAAAATCGTTGCATGCATTATTTTTTTCTCTCTTATTTTTAAAGTTGCGGTTACTCTTATTGGCATATTTTGGTGTGGTTTCAAATTTCGAAGGCCTTCACTAGGTAAAAATATGTATTATGAATACCATTTAAAAGCTAAGCGCTATTATATACCTGTTAAGTAATAACCATAAACTTTAGCGGTTGCTGGCTTAGCATTTTGAACTTTGGCAATTTCGTCACATTCGAAATGATAGCACTTTCTTTCATTTGTCAACTGAATAAATACAAGAAATGGAAGGCATATTAAGCAATGTATAATCGATCATTAGGTCATTGTTATGATGTATAAAATCCAATGTACAATATCCAATATATAAAATACAAAATCTAAAATAAAATACGTGAAGTAAAAAATTTAAAATACAAAACGCGATATCTAAAATACAAAGTAAAAAACGCAAAATCCAGTCTATAAAATACAGAATCCAATGTATAAAATACAAAATACAATGTATAAACTCTTTTATTAGCAATATGAAATAATGCAACGTAATTAATTATTCAATTAGTTTTAACCGCTATTACGTAAAAGGATTATGAACGCCTATTTACAGAATATTTTAAAATCTTTGTACAATAAAATATGCAAATAAAATTATATTTTCCAAACTTCGTAGATCATAATAAAAGGAGCATAATTTTTACCTCATCAAAATAAAAGACGACGTTATTATTTTCTACATCATATCGTTTGAGGTCAATTTTTCCACTGTCACGGAGCTATAAGTAAATAAAAACGCTTAAATACAATTGTCCGTGTTTTTCTTCATCAATTTCATTTTCTAAATTACCTATTTATAATAATTCTTTACCCTTTGTAGTGAATCTTTGTTCGCCACGAAACCAGACCCCATTTTAATTTCAATAATAGCCATGTTTGATGTTTTACCTTCAACTAGGTAGCTGGGGAAAATACCATTAATTAATTGTGTAATTACAAAAAAACAGAAATTTGAAACTAAAAATAGCAAAATAGGCAACAAATAATCATTTAAGAAAAGTGTAAAATAGTCGTCAAAAGAGGCAATTAAAATTATCGGAAAAGTCGAATAAAATAATGAAAAAAAGATAATGGTTAAAAATTAAGCTTAAAACATCAGAAAGGAATTTAAGAGCTACAGACTGACTATAAAATTTTAATATACATATTATCTCTAAATTTTTATTATATATATTCTCAATAATCAATATGTTGAAAAACGTATTTAAGTACTTAATATCATAAAAAAATGTAATAACCGAAATGGCAAAGTCGTAGTATCAACAGCCTTTTACAGGCGACCTTCAGCATATTTTCTATCAAACAACCAAGTGAAAGTCTTGCATTTTACAGAGGGAAACTTGGTCGGTATTACTTCTGAGGATGCTCCGCATAGCACGGAGTGAAACGTTAAGTGTTTTTAATAAACAGACGTTGCGGAATAACCCGCAAAGCTCTATGATGTATATTAACAGACGCCGTGAAAGCCTTCGTGAATTGCATTTATGTGAGTGTTATGTTAATCTTGAGTTAGACATTAATCGTTTATGTTTTTGAGTTTACATGTGAAATTTTATTGAGATCGAAGTTTTTGCATTAGCCTAACGTATCAGAATTTTTTAGTTTGAAAGTTGAGCCCTGAAAACGAAAGGATAGATTCATTACTAATAGACTGTAAACAAGAGATTAGGGCAAGGCGACGGACTTTTGCGTCCGGGTCAGTAAGATTCTTACTTAGATATTTGTTTATGACTCTGTTTTGAATGATGACCTAGACTGAGATGAGTTTGATGATGACCTAGTCTGAGAGGCCGGAACTCCTGGGCAGAACACCGTTGTCACTAAACGTTTTCTTCTTAACTTTCATGATCATGCAATTTCTCTTGAGCAATACCTGTTTCGATAATTTGAAGAAGCTTGATATGCTATTACTGAATTTGCCTGTAACATGATTGAAATGTTGAATAAATGTCCGACTTAATCAGGTATTGCTTATTTTGGTAATGAAGGACACCCATCCGGACTTTAAAAATTATTCAATTAAAGTAACAGCACTTCAATCTGTTATATTCAGTAACAGAAATCGTTACAGATTACTAAGAACTTTTCTGATATTCTTACTGGATTTGAAGTCTTCATTTACAGAAAATAATTTAATTTAAAATTTTTTGCATACCTTTTTAATGATTTCGCCAATTTTACCAGAGTCACGGATATAAGATATTATAGATCGCCTACAGCTTCTAATGATCCTAATAAAAGGATATTTTTTCTTACGTAGACTCCAGAAGTTTTCCAAACTATGTCGAAACGAATGTCAATTCATTTTTCACTTTAGAGTTGC
>QLNU02014176.1:4752439-4794761 GCA_006491805.2 Dysdera silvatica
GATTCGATTGTTTAGGTAGAAATAAACGTAAAGCCAGGAATATTCTGATTAGCTCTAATCTTTGGCAACATTGATTGGCAATCATACTAATTCGTCCGTATGGACAGAGCCTTAAATATACAAAAGTGAGGATAGTTTTTAATGATGTTTTCCATGTCGCTGATTTCATAAACTTCAAAAATATTAGTCATATTTCAGTCATTTAAATATTTACGTGAATCACTGTCAATTTTTATTAATAAAATATGGAACAAATAATGTACGGGAAAATTTTTAAAATTTTATTTAATTGTAATCCTTGTGTGATACTCCCGAATGTACATAGCTGCATCATAAACAACATAATATGGAATAATATTTTAAGCATTTTGCTTTGAAGTTTAACAAAATCAGTTAACATTCTTGGTGGATTTTAAATCCTTCAACTTTTATATATAGTTTTACCTCGTTTGATGCAGAATGACCCTTACTCTCTTTGTCCCAAAGAATCAAGTTTTAAGTTGAATATTTTGTTGCCTTTGCATTTTTAGAAGATGATAAATTTTTTCTTATGTATGAGATGCTAGTACCCTTCACTCAATATCTCGTATATAAAAAACAATTTATCATCATCTAATATTACCACATCATCATCATCATCATCGGCTATGATAAAAAGAATTTCCCGTCCTTAATCTTTCAAAAAGAGTTGCTACTAGTTCAGATCCAATAGATTTACTTACCTGGATGGCAGGGCTAAGCGTTGCGCCTATTTCAGGGAACGAGCCGTCCGAATTTTGTTTGGACGAGATCCATTTAATGGCCTGATTCAGTATCTTTTCATCAATAGCAATATACCTTCTAGCTTCGACAAATGATCGCAAAACGAATGCTGTCAGCCAGATACTTCCTTGCGAGTCTCTGTCGCCAAAGGCACTAAATGACCCATCACGGTGTTGATATTTCAATTGCCGCTGAAAACCTAGAATACGGAATATGAAAAAAGAAAAATAGGAAGGATAACTTACAAAGAAAGGGTAAAATATCCCTATTATCACAATACGATCATTTTAATTTAGACATAATCTATTACATTGATATACGTAAAATCCTCCATAAAGTATTATGGGGTAAATTCATTAAAATATAAAGAAATGTTTTAATAATGTGATTACTAAAAAAATAAATTTTTAAATTCTATAAAACGAAGCTCAATTTTTTAAAAGCAGTATTTAAATTTCGTTAGTAAAATGAAAACATTCGTAAGTACTGTCGGATACTTGCGTATGTTTCATTGATCATAAAATCGTCTTTCCTGGAAAGCAAAACTAGATTAGTATTTGCTTAAATACTTCCCTCTTTACTAATTGTGTTTGCATTGACACATTCAGTAGGTTAATATCCAAGTCCAGCCTCAAAAAAATATGATAATTCCAGATCTAGAAATCATTTTAATACAGAATTCAATTTCTCAATATTTCTCTATTCGGAAGACAACAGTTCCTGCAATAATGGCAATTTTTAGGCCATTGGAAAATACTATTTTTAATTCTTCTTGTTTTTATTTTGCTCGTATCTTATCATTTGTTTAAATTTTATACTCTTTTCTTTTTAAATTCTCTTACTTGAGTGTTATTATCCCGTAACATTTTTCTGCCTTTTCCATTTCACATCTTTTTATTAATTAACCATTTTTTAAGCTTTTGCTCTTAATTTCTTTGTTTTTTCACTTTTTCTTTCATCTTTAACATCCTCCTAACTGAGAAAATTTACTAGTTGTATGATAAAGTTTTACAATCTTTAAATTTGTTTTCCCTTTCTGATTAAAGAAATTTAAAAACGCCACCGAATGGTAACCAATTTCGAATATGGTATTTTTCTTTATTAATCCTAAGGTTTCTTTGCGCAACATGGAATATTTTAATATTATTAACCGTGCAAGATATACGATACAATACAAATATATTTATAAGTAGAAGATAGAATAATCAGTTACAAAGCTAAGTTACATATGAGAACTGAATAGGAGATAACAAAAATTACAAAATATTACAACAAAGTAGAGTGAATAAACCGAAATAGGGGGCTATTAATCATGGGTTGCTATTTAGATAAATATAACACAGCTTTAGAAAATCAGTTATTCCAAAACTGGGCTTAAGGGAAAGGAGCCAAAAAATGATTTATGAAAAATCCTGATAAAATCTGGCTCCCACAATAAAAATAAAGACAAAGTAAAAAAAGGAAAAGAAAAAGGGAAAGCGCGCAGTTAAACAACAGCAAGCGGTATAAAGATAAAATAAAGTATAAATTGTAATTAGAATTCAAACCAAGCCATCTAAAGCCAAAAAATGGAACACCACATAAAGAATATATAAGAAATTATATATAACTAAGAACATTAACAGCTAAGAGAGATATTTATACTTCCTGTACTTAGCTTACCTGATTCCAAGAACCCTTTAGCTTCTTTTTCGAGACTATCTGTCAATTTTCCAGTCGCTCCTAAGTAATCGAGAACATGAACAATTGGAGTAAATGTAACCATGTTTTGTTCTCCACATCCCGTGGGCAATTTCACCAACTTATCCAAATTCTGTATAGTTGGTCCCATAATATCGCCTTATCAGAGAAAGCAATATTTATAGTCGCATTACGATAAATTTGAATGCACAAATTTTAAACTCGGTACAAAGAAGATGATAATATAGGATCAATATATTAGAATCTAAGTCTATTCAATCGTTGTGGGAATTACCAGATATTGAAATGTATCCTCGAGCTGAATCTTCAACTACATCTTCGGGTAATACAAGTGTAAAATCCTTTTTATATGTGCCATCCTCAAAATCTGCAAACAATAATATTTTTCCATTTATAATTGGCATAATTTAAAATTTACGGATAAACAACAAAGTTACTGATTTGCTTTTCTATGATTTCATATGACATTATCAAGTTAAAACAAATCTTAAAAATACCTTTCATTAAAACTAAAAAATGTAATTAGTAGGAGTAAAATTACCCTTGAGGCAGTAAATAGAATTTATGACTTTTTCATATGGAAAACCTTCAGCCTGAAACATAAAGCAATATTTATTAAAAACCATTAGAAAATGAAAACGCGTTTTACAAATTTGTCGAGTACTTCTACGAATATGTAACTGCATAGATTTTTTATATATCATTTTCAAAATCACATGCAAGATAATCCATTATCTACTAGATGCTTATTGAATTTCTAAATTTATTAAAAAATACCTTCGTGATGTAAATACAAAGAAACTAATTTTGATTCATGTAAAAAAAATAATTTTCAGAATTTTGTTCCATAAATTTCAACGATTGTGTTAGAAAGAGGTAAACAGTTAGCCTCTCGAATGCACCAATATATTCCATTTAATTAGTTTTATGAAATAAATTTCTTTAGCCTTTTAAAATGAAAGCACCTTAATCAGTCGAATACAGAATTCAAAACATGCGGTAAGGTTAATTTAACTGAAAATTTACCTTCAAATGAAAATTTATCTGAAGTGAGTTCTATTGGAAAATATTAGTTTAGAAAGGGCGTTAAATAAAAGCTAATACTTTAGTTTCAAATTCGTGACCCTAAGATTCGTAACAACGTTGGAGTGGCTCAAAAATCTTTTAATCATTTATTTATTATTTAAATCCGTTGAAATATTATCACATTTAATTTACCACGAGTATTGATATTGTTTAGTTATTGAAACGTTCTATTTCACATTTGTACATCAGAAGATGACCAGCGTTTTGAATGTTCAAAAATATGTTTAATGTCTGATTATAAGATTTTTGAACCACTCCAACGTTGTTGTGAATCTTATCTATACTTGGTGGCGTAGTATTTAATCGTATTTTTAAGCCATTCCACAAAACTTTGCCCTTCACAAATATTTAAATTTACGGACTGAATTAGTGAAAATGATAGGTTCAAAACTTTGTAATAAAAATTGAACTGTTCCGTTTAGCAGAAAAAATGTTCCAAACAAACATAACGTAATTATTGGAAAAAAATTCGCATTTATTGCCTTCGCTTCTTAATTATTTGTACTTTCTTACCTCAATAATCAATGTGTTACTTAAGGCATCTTGAGCGACGAGTGAAGCTATTTCTTTATCACCGCAGATGGCCGAATCTTCCGCATTTTTACCAGAGACGGTGAGGTTTAGAGTTCCTAAAACAGTTGGTTGTATGACAAACTCCTGGCTAATGCTTTTCCCTCCGATTACACATATGTCTGCTTGATTTGACTCGCTCAGGAGGGTAAATCCATTGCTTTGTTCAAATTCCAACCTTATCTACATAATTAGAGAAATTCTATTTACCCTTAGTAGATTATATTGGCATTTACTGAATTCATACAAATAATATTTATTCTGGTGTTGGTAAAAGTATGACTTTTTAAAAAACTCAAAAGGCTAATTTATTGCATGTAGGGGAGATATATTTATTGAAAATTTTTGAAGACATTATTCTGGTGGTAATGTTTCATTAGATCATATCGTCATAAATCAAGGAATCTAAGCACCATATGGCTAAAATTTCTGACAACTATGCATGTTTGAATTTGCATAATTACTGAGATATGAGGCAGAATATATCTGAGCAATTAAACGTTTTTTCTACTATTTAACCGATTTGGTGGTAAATGTCTTGCAAAATAAACTTTTCTTATGCAGGCCCGAATTTATAAATGGGCAGGTAATGAGCAAGTAGACTACCCAGGATATCACATTTTTAGAGGCGCAAAATTATAAAAGGCGGTGAAATTTTTTTAGACTGTGATCTATCATAATATTCCAGCAAAACTCTCTTCCCCCTTTTTGTATGAATTCAAAATTTTAAAAAATTGCGTGAAACAGATACCATACCCTAAACATAGGAAAAAATAAAGTTCTTCGTTAAATAAAATAATCAGGTTAAATATAAAAAATATCGTTATATTACCTTATAATATTTCATATAATGTAATCATAACTGCTTTCGCCCACATCTCCGCGATTCTCCGTTATATTTACCTGGGTCGCTCGAAAGAATTAGGATCGATGGAGGATAGCACAAAAAAAAAACAAAAAAAACCTTTGCTCCTAGGTCGCATTGCACCCTAATTCCCGACCTGATTCCAAGTTAAAAACTAGATTTTGAATGTCTTTTCTTTTTTTCTTTTTTTTCTTTTTTTTCTTTTTTTTTGTTATAAACATCGTTTTTGACGTTACAAATAAAATCATTGATATAAAACGAAAGCAGAACGCATATTAACTGAAAAACATTAAATAAATGAACACGCAACATCCTAGCAATTTGATGGCCTTTCTAAACACTATGTAGTATCCCGAGTTCGATTTCAGAGCTTCGCCGTGCTTTAAATCAAAATTAAATAAAAACACTGGAGCAAATAATAGTAATGGCCATAAATAGAAAACAGAACGTAAATTAACTAAGAAACACCCGAGAAACACTAAAATAAGGTACTTAATATCTGACAGTTTAGTAGTCGTTAACGATAAAAATGGCCTTTCGTCATTGCATTCGGGTCGGGAGTCCGGGTTTTTTGTTGTTGCTGTTTTGTTTTTTAACAAACATTAATTTTGCTTTGACAGATGGCAACACCAAAATAAGGAAAAGGTCAGAACAACTGGTTGTTTGGTAGTTATGTATTATGAAAGTGACCTCTTGATACTATATAGGATTCTAAGTAAGCCCGAATTTATAAACAAGCATGTTGGGGAAAATGTCCAGGGTGCCAGTGTTTCAGGGACGCAAAAGTTTAAAAGACCGTCAATTTTTTTTATTCCAATCGATCTATCACAAAATTCCATCGAACAGTGCTCCCGCAAATGCTTCTCCTTTTGTATTCATTTTAAATTCTGAAAAATTCCGTGAAGCAACTCCTTCTCAAAACTCGGAAAAAGTAAAAAATTTCATCGTCAAATAAAATAAACCTATTCAAAAATATATCGCTACTTTATAATGCAATAACACACTTCAGATAAACATAAATTTATACTGAAATAACGATTCAACATGGAGTTCCATAGAGACAGAAGTTTTTGTTTGTTGCTGGAGTAGTTTTTTATTAAAATAAATAATAACAACCTTTCGGGAGATACCTGCTGCCTTTATCAAACAAGGAAGGCTGAAAAGGGAAACAATGATAACTAGAAAACAAATACGGAATACGAAACAAAAGACAAAAAATAATGAAATGTTATTGATTTTTAAGTCGCGAGGAAGTAAGGTTATGGGGGGAAAATGAAAAATGGATAGGCAATTGATGGTGGGAACGAGAAGAATCATCGTCTAGCGCATTTGTTTGTAAAAATCCCGTTTTTTGTAAAATTCCCCGCTGGTAGTGTCTTAGATTGGTTTATGCGCCAGGAACCTGATTGGAATTCTCTAGAGATTTTACATCAAGTCGTCATAAATCTATGCAGCAGACTCTTTTTGGAATCACTCGAAAGCCATGGAATCGGACATCGTGCCATCTAAGACACTTGCAGAGCCTTACAGGATTTTTAAAAACAAACACTCTAGATGGTTATTTTCTTACTCCCACTATCAATCGTCACTCCATTTTTCATTGCCTCCATAACTTTATTCCCTCGCGACTTAAAAATCAACATTATATTATTTTTTGTCTTTTGTTTTGTATCCCATATTTATTTTCTATTTACCATCGTTCCTTTCCTGAGCCTTCCTTACTTGATAAAGGAAGCTCCTAAAACGTTGTTGTTAGTTTAATAAAAAAAACTACTTTAGTGACAAAAAATCTACTGTCTCTATAAATTTATACCTTCTCCACAATATATTCCGCAATTTTCTGTCACATATAAAGGGACGAATCGACGGAAGTTGGGTCATAGGATAGGGCTCAAATTAGTCGCTGTTCCCGGGATGCCTCGCACCCTAAATCGGGGTCTACTCTTGAGAAGACAAGTTACGACATCAAAATATATATACTGAATGATTACTCACTGCTAAGCATTTATCCAAATAATTAAACGCAGTGACAACAACCGGCAATTTTTCTCCTCGAATGATGGAATAAGGCAAAGTAAAAGATAAGAAATATGATTGGAATCCTTTAATACGAGCGGTTTTTGAAGTAAGTCCAATCCCATCCTTCTTATTGATGCAAACAGCGCTTCCCAGCCATTCCGTTATCGTGTGAGGAAGCTTTTCTTTTCTGATAATTTTACCTTTGTCACTAAAAACAGAATAACACAACTTAAACATCATGGTCACTTTCTCAATCCATATTAAAGTATGTAATGCTCACTATAGAATGATATTTCTCTTCATCACTAAATTTTTAAAAATGTGTCAAAAACATCAAAGCAACAAGACTGTAAAAAAAGATTAATGTAATGTGTTCCTAGCCTGGAGGAGAGCCATGTAATAAGCTAAATCTTTCCGCTCTTTCTCTATTTCCTCCAACCTAACCACCAGTCAATATCCTTAGCCTCAAACCTATCAACGTAACTTCAAAAATATCCCATGACAGAATGTATTACCAAAACTGTAATTGCGGTGAATAAACTTTATTTTTATGCTTAAATATTCGTATGCGTTCTTGAGACTGCATATATTATAAAATATAATATAGCTTTATCATGAAAGATCTTACGTGGACGTAGTGCCAATGCTTTTGGATATCACACAATTCATTCGCGTTTGATTCCAGTAAACACCCAGAACTGTCCTTTTTTTTTCTGTAGAGTCGTTGTCCAGAAATCGTTTCTCTTAACGAAAAAAGTTTCCAAATTCCTTGGAAAACTGTATATTTTTTGACGCAGCACCGTCTTAACTGGGCTTGCGCTATAGAATGCAACATTCGGGAAGACATTCTGAAGAAGTTGTAAGCAATTATTTATTGATATCGATGAACAATCTCGGAAACTTTCTATGTTTTTGACGATTGAAATTATTTTTTAATTTAATTTAAATCAAACGTATAATATAATAGCTCTTGAATGAACATGAGTTTTGGAGTATATCATCATGATAATGAATAATTTTGTTAATTTTCTGTGATAAATACTTTTCTATCGGCAAATATTTAATACATACTCAGCTTTCTCCAGATCGAATAACCAAGTTTCTGGGAAATAAGTTCTCACGTCAACGACTGATTTTGTTTCAATTGACGGAAAACTTTCTGTACCTGCATAACCAGGAGTTGTCCAAGAAAAAATTCTTGTTTCTAATGAGAAAAAAAAACATTCTTTATGACCAAACTCGAAAATAAAGTTAATTTACGTGTAACCACATCGAAATCAAATACTTTTTCTTTCTCTGTGATAATGCATATACACTTACGTTAAGTCAAATTTTAGACAGTATTTTTTCACGTTTAATTCACAGGTACGCAGTATGTTGTGATATAGCTATATGGGCAGTTTCCACGTGTATCTGTCTTCCATTCCGGAAACGAGACCAACTCAAGGGTGGACACAGACTTCCATTTGGTGGGGGGAGGATCAAGGACAGAATTTGCCATGGTCTTGGAATAACACCCTTCATTTATCATGAAAGTTGGAATTTTTTACAGTGAAAAAATATATTTTGGGGTCATGACCCCTGTGACTACCCCCTGTGTCCACCCTTACTTAGTACACTCATGTCCAAAAGTTAGGCCTAATTCGTAAAATGCGAAAAAATCTGGGTAAATATTGATAAAATTGTTCAAAATCACCTGTGGAGAATCATGTGACGAAGGTAAAACATTATGCATATGTAAAATATTTCAGTCGACGTCGACATGCGCAAAGCACCTGCGTACGTCAGAACGATTATAAAACGTCCTTTAGCGGCATGGCCAGTTGAGGCAGATTTTTTGAAATTCTGTGGTATGGAGCATTGTTAATTATCAAAAAGGACGACTTACGTCACAAAGACATCAACTGGACATATTTGTGAAAGGAAGAATTATGAAAATGCTGGAATCTGGACGATCCCAAACCGATGTGCATCATCGTGTAATTTCAAAACTGTGACAGAAGTTTCAAAGTATTTGAAGATGTTGTCCGACGACCAGTATCAGGTCGGCCAAGAATTACAATCGCTCGGAAAGACCGATATTTGAAAATAATTGCTTGACGTCAGATAGACCGCTCTATCGGACAACTGGGTTCAGCGCTGACAGTCAACCCAGGATTCAAAGTTTCAAGGCAAACTATTTATAGGAGACTCGGACACATTGATCTTTATGGCAGATGACCAACAGTTTGTATCTTCCCCCATGTCTGCATAGAAACGCGCGCGTTTACAGCGCAGTTTGGAACATCAGAAGTAGAGTCGGGAACAGTGGGGAAATCTCATGTTCGGTGACGAGTCCAGATTTAGTCTGCAAACTGATACTCGTCGTATAATGATATAGAGAACGTAGAACTCGTTTTCACCGGGGAAACATCACGGAAAGACGTAATGTTATCTTCAGTGGGAGTCATGGTGTGGGCAAACATCATGCTGGATGGCTGCACAGACATTTATATCTTTGAAGCGAGGTTCGTTACTGCTCAAAGGTACAGAGACGAAGTCCTTGAATCTTCTGTTCGTTAAACATTTTGGTTTATAATAAATGTAAGCCTACGCTTTGTCTTTTCGATAAACATTTCTGAATAAAGTAGATGGCTCACCCACCATCAGAAATATTTCTTTTATGTATGAGTGAGTTGCTTGTATGATATGTGCATAAAACCTTCAACATTCAATGTACAAAGGATACAATATTTGAATTGCAAAACAATTTTTATGAACCGATTAATATTTGTGAAACTCGTGATGTAATTTTCGTTTTGTGAAACCGATATAATATTTATTTTTTGGATTTAAATAATATGATCACAAATTGCAAGATGAGGCCTCAAGTTTTATTAATTTCATAAAACAGAAGAATTTTATGATTATAGTGGAAAAAAATTTAACTATTGCTATGTCAGTATGCTTCTCAATATTTGCGCTTATTATTGAAAACAGCTATATTGGTTTACAAAAAGATGAGGGATGCATTGTACAATAAAATATTTAAAAACAAGATACAGGCAAACGCAGTTTCATATAAATTGGAACAAATTTTTTTACAATTATTTCGGTGGAAAAAACGTCCTTCATCAGAAATTGGTATTACACAAACACACCCCAAAATAGATAGATAGATAGATAGGGGTAACGAACTCCACTCCTAAAAAAATGCTCCATCAAGAATGCCTTTCCTAAAAAGTTCTACGCGGCTCAAAAGGCTTAGGAACTTCAAGCTCAATGATTGCCAGCATTTTGATGTAAGTAATATCACGTTCACAGGATGAAATTTAAAACTTTTATGTGAATTAGCTTCCGATAGTTTCCTTTTTTATTTATTTATTTATTTATATATTTTTGGCTGATATTTATTTATTATTAAATTAATGCAAAACTCTTACTTATTCCTTTTTCCATGATGCTCATGTCTCCACCATATCCGTTATAGTTTTGATTATTGATGCAGGGGCGAGTGAGAAGGACCATGTCGCTAATGACCAAAAATCCCGAATTCTGAAACGGAAGATTGGACTTTTTACAAAAATGAATTTACAATTTATGATTGAGGCTTTGCGTTAATAGAAGTAGGCGATCCATCTAACTTACATAGCACAGTTTTAATACTAAAACGACGTGTTTAACTAAACGACAGGCGTGAAATATTTTAAAGTGAAATTGAACGAATTTTGCCTTTTAAGGGTAAATATATGCCACAGAAAAACATTCTACTATACGTGGAATTAAATATTTATTTTATATTTAGAAATATACCGAGTATACAAAATTAAAAAACACTGAAAGTAACTATGTAGCGAAATAGGATATATAGAAAACAATAATATATACAATATTAGAAGAAAATAATAGATATGTGAGTCGGCGAAGACGTCGCTTATTGTATACCTATTATAGTTTTCCCAACCAATAGATTTGTAGCTCGCACGACGGCAATGTCAGCTGACATGATTAGCCAACTGTTTGTTTCTTTCTAATGAAGGTAGCATGTGGCTACTGAAGCAGCTGTTAGCGAAGTTGCTAAATTTTAACTACGACAATATGGTGCGCATTATTGGTTACTGATTCTTATGCAGTGCATCACTTATTTCGAAATAAGGTTTGTTGTCATAGTCAGAAAATATATATTCATTGTCAGATAAACATCTTTCCAATTGTCTTTCATCAAAAATAAAAAGTCTTGGAGTTATTGACATATACTCGCCAATATTACAAGTTAGGAGGCTGATATCTTATTTACTCTCTCCGCCCACGTTTTCCTCTTCACTTCCTCTGCCTGTAGTTCAGATGTACTTTAAACGTCGAATTTCCGACCTGCATTGCTTTGGAGGAAGAGTTACACACTAGATTACTTTTCAAGCCAATTTTTTGCATTTTTCGGGTATAAGATTCCCAATAAAAGTCCATTTATCCCTTGCCATTTATTTGAAAGTGTTTTCATCAGTAAATTGCGATTAGTTTTAAGTATTCGGTGTTTAACATATTACGGATGATGTTTTTTAACATACACGCCTAAGCTTAAACTAGAGTTGTTTTTAAAGGGGGAAAAAAATATATCGTCCTGGTCCGGATTCGAACTGGTGGCTCTCCATATGAACCGTCCATATTAACCAACTTGGTAACCAGGACATGGAAACGATAATCATCATCTTCTTCCCATTTAAGGTTTATCATCAATTATTACCCTTCCCAGAGTCAACACATAAAATCACCGGGAGACGTTTTTGCAATTTGTTGTTGGGAAATCAGATTGGTGATATTTTTTAACCAACCCTGAGAAGGATAATAATCTTACAAAGAAATACGAAGAAAGGAACCATTGTTCTTGTACCCTGGTTGCCGAGAAGGTCAAGGTATTCCGATTCCACTCCGAGTTAGAACGGTGTCTTCCTTCTTTACAAAAAAAATCTTTAGTTTGAACTTAGACATGGGCGACAAGTGTTATTATTCATCTCAATGCCTCACGAAACATTACGACAAAATGTCTCGGTAGCTTTATGTGTGGACTATTTGGCAATTTTGTTAACCCTAAGAAGGGTAATAACAAGCATGTGAAAGAAAATTGCCTAAGGTCGATATTTAAATTTAGCGGGTTTCAATCAGGGATTTATACACACCCCCAACACCCTTCCAGGTTTTTTGATAAACCCCTTAAAAATCTTGAACACCCCCTCCCCCAGTTTATAAATCCTGGGTAAGCCCTTAGTTTCAATTAACATTAATTCGCAACTCTCTAATCCGCAATTCTCTAATCCGCAACTGTTTAATCCGCAACTCCCTAATCCGCAACTCTCTAATTCTCAAGTAACTCGGTAGGTTTTCAACGTTAACAATAGCCATCATTATTGCATTTACGGAAGACCTTTGCCTTACCCTTTTTATTGCGTACAGACAGAAAAACCAAAAGCAATAGCGGGTTCAATATCTATTGAAACCCGCTAATAACTTACAAAATTATTCTCATACGTTATAATATAATTTGCATCCTTTATCTTTTAAGAGATGAGAGCTTAAGCAACTGTGAGACTTCAGTTAGGCTTGAAAGACGACAAACAGAACATAAAATTAAACAATGATTTTAACTTTGGACCAACGAGATATGCGTAATAAAATGTATCATATGTTATTACGCATATATATATTAATACATAATAAAATATATCCCATCGTTTATAAATCTACCGGGAACTCATTTATTAAAGAGCGAAGAACATATTGTTTGGTTCATCATAGTTCAAACCTTTTTTCACATAACTTGAGCACATAATTGAACACTCTTACCCAAAATAAGCCTACAATCTACATGCTATATATATATGAGCCAGAGACCGTGCATGAGAACGAAACACACAAGCTTTACTGGGATAGAGCAATCATAACAGACAAGACAGTCCCACATAACCGTCCTGACATAACCCTCGTCGATAAATCGAATAAGACCACGTACTTAATCGACATAGCAGTACCCAACACCAATAACATACAGACAACCTACACAACGAAAATCACCAAGTACCAAGATCTCAGACATGAAGTACGAGATATATGGGGTATGGAAAAGATCCTCATCATCCCGTTAGTCATCTCAGCAACAGGGATAGTACCAAAAACGCTTGCGACGAATTTGGAGATACTCAACATTGACCCAAACACCTACATTGAAATACAAAAAGCCACAATCCTAAACACGTGTCACATTGTCAGGAAGTTTCTAGACATGGCACATTAAGAAGTGATGTAAAAAGAGGCTTGGGAACATGGCGCTCTGCCCGTCCCAAAGCCTGTTTCCGCCAAGAATGGGCGAGGAAAACCTTATATATATATATATATGGGATCGTTCCTACCCTTTCTATTTATAATGCATCTCGACGGGGATAAACTTCATTATTTTACGCATTGTTAATGAATCATATTTGTCATTACTTCAAACGCAGTCAGAGCATCTTCATAGTATGATGATGCCCAGGGTTGCCGAAACAAAATTCCTGACTGTGGCGACAGTCGCTTTCCCAGACCTACATAAAAAATTAATTAAACTTAATAAATTTTTACGTGAATACAAATATACTATTCATGACTATACTTTAATTCTAAATGCACGTACATTTAAAATATATTAATTTTGACTATTTATAAATAAAACTATTTTTAGTATCAATAATATTTATATCGTGTCTTATTCCCTGCTATTTCTATTGGCATACCGCAACCTTGCAACGAAAGTGTTACAACTCAAAATTCGGTGAAAATGTTACAACTAGATGTGCAAAACAGTGCTGCATTCTGCTGTGTAAAACGTTAGACCATAAGTTATTCGGGTTTCGGCTAGTTGGCATATGTCATTAGATGAACGCAACGTCCCTCTATTCAGCCAGAAACAGGTTTGTTTTTTTTTGTTTTTTTTTCATTTTTTGAAAATTGGGATTTTTTGAGTTGTAACACTTTCGTCGCAAGGGTGCGATATGTTTTATGCTTTGCTTGGCAGTAATTCGTAAAGGCTGATTAGGGATTATATACCATACCTAGTAAATTTTGTGTCACTGGTCGGAAGAATGGAGAAAAGTTAAATGAAGTTAAGGATATAGGAATTAACGGGAAGAGGAAAATAAAAAGAGAAATAGATGTAAACGTTAGAAAATAAAAGAATAGAAGAAGGAGACAAAGAGCAAGGATAAAGAAAATAAGGGAGAATTGAAGAAAGTGAATAAATATCAAGATGAAAAAAATATGAAAAAGAGCAAAGTACATAAGGTCAACATTACAATTGCATAAAGATCGGAAACGTTTCGGAAACTACTGTTAACTTTATAAAACGGTGTCGAGAAAGAAAGCTTAGAGGTATTAATACCCTAATTTTCGGGATCTCCTTCCCAATATTTCAGGTTTTTACTAACGATAATCCCTCATGTAGGTTTTTTTCCAAGCTAGTCATGAACTCGGGTCCTTCCTGTCCTTTAACTGTGAAACCGCTTTTCCCCAAACTCCTGTCTTATGTCTCCTCTATCTTCTTGAAAAAAATCCCTGTAGTTTCTAACGACTGTTTTAAGACGTCCGTCGCCCAATAACACATTCAAAAAGCATCTCAGAGTTCCAGAGAAAGTCGACTGTATAGAGAAATATATATGTAAGGAGCTTACTTTCAAATGAACTCATATCCATTTTCTGAAAAATTCCAGGAAGCCTTAAAAACGGATTCTTCAAAAATAAACGTAGCTGAAAGTTTTTCACTTACCTCAGATTGTTATTATTAGTGATAGTAATAACATAGTAAAATTTAATTCTCTTATTGCCACTACCATAGGAGAAAATTGTGATTTTGTTTTGGATATCTTTCCCCTTTTGATAAAAATTACCGATAAATGCATGAAAACCGCATCAAATTACGTTGACGGCCACTATTTCTGAACATGTGTCAGTTTGAAACAAAATGTCGCGAGAATTCCATACTAACACAGGATAATTTCCTATGTAATGTAAAAAGGTTGAAAAGAATGAAAGATATGGATATGTGTGCCGTTTCGCCAAAGAGTCTATGAATTGATTGACACACAGGCAGAGTGGGTTGTATTCTTTGTAGGGGGGCGTAAAAATAACTTGTGACTTATATAAAAAATTAATTTTTTCCCTTTTGAAAATAAGCTCTTCATATATATAGAAGCATATGCCAATCAATAAACGATAAGTGGAGGATTAAGGCCTCAGGCTCCCTTATCGTTCACAAATACAATATTTGCTTTTCTTCTTTAGATTTTTTAAAATAATAGTTTGCGTTTTGGAAGTCATTTCTCCTCCCCACTTTTGAAACACTCAAATAGGCTTCCAATTATATTTATATGCATAATAGTATTGTCTCTCTCTCTCTCTCTCCAAGCCTGTTTTGCCAAAAATTACGAAAATTCTTCTTCGAAGCTTCACTTTTCCCTTTATCAAGTGGAGCTTCGAAGAAGAAGTTTAGTAATTTTTAGCAAAGCATGCCTGGGAGATAGTTTTAGAAACGTTGCGGATCTTTAAGCAGTTAATTCCTTTCTCTTCCTCCTCCTTACTTTTTCTCCTATCGTTTGCTTTTCCTCCTATGTTTCTTTTATATCTTCTTCTCTGACTTATACCTTTCTTTTTTAATCTTCGTTCAATTTTTCTTAATTCTTTATTTATTTTCCCAATTTTAAATTTACTTCTCTTTTTCTTCTCGTTAATTCTTTTATTTTTCACTTCGTTTTGCGTTTTTCTTAAAGTTTCTTATCACCTGCATTCCAAACTGCGTCAGAAAATTTGCGAGTTGTGTTTTGTTTCGTATCCATTAGTACTTCAATTTTCGTTACAATTTAAATGATATTCAAAGATTATTTCAAGAACTTCGAATAAATAATACTTTATGATAATATATAAATAAATAAATAAATTTATAAATAGATAAATATAAAATAGATAAATTTCACTTTATGAAACATTGTATCGAGGTATCACTAACCTGGTTGAACTTCGTCTTTTTGACAGTGATATTTGGGATAGTAATTTCCACCATCATATTTTTGAAGCTCATTGAATATCTGAAATAAATTAACGATCACAGAATGTAGTTTAAAAAAAATCAGTTTTTAAGCTCAACGTTCCAATTTCTATAAAACAAATTGGAATCTCACATTCTCTGCCGTAAGCTTCTCACTAGAATTAAGGAGAGCGATGCTCTTATCTATAACCCTTATGCCACATATTGAGTTTGGAGACGAAGAAAGTTTCAGCGTTGTTTCGGCACCTGGTTGTTTCATTTCATCCCCAAATTCTATTTCTACCTATGAAAAAAAACACGGAAAGATAAAAGTTATTATTTTTTTTTAAAGCTACTTCCGCTCCGGGGATTGCAGATAACAGTGATGCTGAAATGATAATTTATTGCATACGTTAACAAAATAAAAGTATCTTGTAAAATAATACAAGAAAGCAAAATTGATCGATGGCTCATTTCGTCATTGCATAATATTTAATAAACTCTAATAATGAGTAAAAATAGCAAGTTGACAATGTCCAATAATGAACTGGTATAGTTGATGCAAGGAAGACCACTGATGTTGCATCTCAGTTTCTACAAAACTTCTGCAGTTTCATCGTATGATGATCTTACATCTGAACCACGATTACGTAAAATTCTACAGGGGTTTAGGTACAGTGTGTTCGTTAGAATTGTTTCGTAAAAACTAGAGGGCAAAATGTATTTGAAAACTAGCAAATGGAAATGGAGAAGAACCAGAAATTTCTTCACCGTAATACCTAATTGGAAGTCCACAGTGGTGCATATACCACCAGCATTTAATAAAGTAATATCCAGAAAATTTAATGCAAAGACCATTTGACGAATGTTTCTTAAATGGTCTTTGGTAACCGACGCCTTCATAATTTTTTATTGATAGCAAATTACAAGAAATGAGACCATAGTAAGCAAAACTAAGTTACGAAGTCGAAGAATTGAGAAACAATGACGAAACGGTGAAAGCTTAGTGTAGACCGCAAGAAACCATTAATCTTCATCTAAGAAATTTCAGTATCACAAATGGGCGGTACCATGTACTACCGGGTGTTTAATTCAAGTATGAGGGTAACTTGGTACTACATACTCCCGTTGATTCTTCCATCATCGATTAAAGCTCTGTTAACACGTACTCCCCAATAACAAGCACTAATTTATGGCTACTTTCTTACCACAGAAAAATAGCGTCTTTTAGCAGAACAATACCCTATTATATAGTTTCCGTTTGGTAGCATATTGATTATAAAAGTATGTAAGCGTTTGTTGTTGAATGACAGATAAACTTTCCATATTTGAACGTAATTGGTAATTCAGGGGAAGAAATACTAGATCAGCACTAGTGGCGTACTGATAACTCCCACGACCCCCGCAAGGCGGGGCCCCCAGGAAAAATGTGGCCCCCTTTTGTCGTCATTTATTTTCCATAAATTTATAATTTAAAAAAAACATTGTATTTTTTAGTTTATAAGGATATTTTTTTAATCTTTATGTAAAATATTTTTAGCAACTTTATTTAGGCAGCAACATGAACAACAAAAAAATATACATTGAGATTACAAATCAATGTTAGTTTAAGTTAATTATAAGAACAAAGACATATCTACATTAACATCATACGAAAATATAGATGCATAAAATTAACTACAAAAATATAAATACATCAAAATTAATTAGAAAAATATCAATACATTAATTAATATACTGTGAAATAGAATTTTGTCCATGTCTGCCTGGGTAGCGCAGATAAAGACGTAGTCTGACAAAGCCTGCACCACCCAGGAGATACCAGATAGCCAAAGCAGCCCCATGGGATATCACTGCGCAAACATCAGCGAAAATTAAATTAAGTATGCGATTGATTAAATAGAATTAGTAAGGAGGATCCGGATTA
This sequence comes from Dysdera silvatica, assembly GCA_006491805.2. Lineage (NCBI taxonomy): Eukaryota > Metazoa > Arthropoda > Arachnida > Araneae > Dysderidae > Dysdera > Dysdera silvatica. The sequence continues at coordinate 4,770,392 of QLNU02014176.1, forward strand.
AAGACTTAAACTTAGAATAGGAATTTATCTCTTTTATATTAGAAGGCAGCTGATTCCACAATTTAGGACCTGAAGACCACACGAGCTCCACACGAAAAAACTGAGGTCCATAATTATGTCTACTTGTTTTGGGATACCGTATATGTTGCTGTAAATCAACTGGAATAGATTAGTATTTTTAATTTTTTTAAACATTAATAACAAAATTTTATAATTTAAAAGTTGATTAAAAGTTAATAAATTGAATCTTTGCGGAACCTCACGGATCGACATTGGTTGTGGTAATTTATGGTTAATAATATTGAAGAATTTATTTTGTAATGACTAAATTCTACTTTGGTTAGCCTGTGAAGTGTATCCCCAGACCGATAAACAATAAAAAAGATGAGAAAAAATAAAAGAATAATATAGATTGATCAAAAATTTTATAGGTATATAAATACTAATGTTGCGCAATATTCCCAAAAATCTACCAATTTTTAAGCACAATAGGTTAATGTGTGTATCCCATTTTAAATTGGCTTGAATAGTAACTCCAAGGAATTTCGTCTCCTGCGATAACGGAACTATATCGTTATCTATTTTTATGGTATTACATAAGTAGTTGCTTTTGTTATGTTTATTTGAAAACAGAATACATTTGGTTTTTTTTGTATTAAGTGAGAGATAATTATCTCTAAAATATTTTATATATATATATATAAGCAAAGGACTCTAGATCGAGTTGGCAGAAAAAAAAGATCATTAATATAAAAAATAAAAAGCAAAGGTCCCAATGTCGACCCCTGAGGAACCCCACATAGAGACGATTTGGCAAAAGATTGATTTTCATTTATTCGCACATATTGAGATCTTCCAAAATGGTAATTTCTGAAAAGAAGATTTTGCTTTCCGCATATACCTGCCAATTGTAATTTATATAAAAGTCTATCATAGTTAAGGGTATCAAATGCCCGTGACAAATCAAAAAAAATTCCAATTGATGAGTCACCACCGTCCAAAGCCGAATATATGAAGTCTGTTGCCGTTAACAATACTTGTTCAGTAGATTTATTTTTAGTAAAACCGAATTGATTTTCCTGTATGATGTGGTTATGTTCAAAGTATTTTAATAATCTATTATAAATGAGTTTTTCAAGTATTTTTGTAAACACCGATAATATTGATATCGGTCTATAATTAGCAACGTCAGTATATGAACCCTTTTTATGAATCGGAACAACCCTTGCCGTCTTAAATTCCGGCGGAATCTCACCAGTGGAAAAGATTAGATTAAAGATGTGGGTTAAAGGCCCTGAAATCTCATGAGCACAATATTTAATGGGAACTGGATGAAAGTTATCTGGGCCTGGTCCTTTATTAGCACTAAGATTATTAATTAGTCGAATTGTCTCAAGTTCAGTGACCCCATCCAAGAAAAAGGAATTAGCGATATTATAATCATGGCATCTTTGGAATACATTATTAAATTTACTAGATAAAGAATAAGGGAATTCTATGAAATATTCAGCGAAAGTATTAGAAATCTGTGATATGTTAGTAATCGTTTTATGAGGAGTTATTAGTATATCAATTTCTCTTGTTCTGGATTTTGATCTTCCCATAAGTTCATTTATTTCTGACCATGTTTTCCTATTATTCATATTACATAGTGCCGAAAAATATGCCTGTTTCGCACGTTTTATTTTAGTATTCAATTCATTCCGAAATGACTTAAAAACAGCAAGTTTTGTTGGTGATTTATCCTTTAAAAATTTGAAGTTTCTGTTTTTTCCTTATTTCTCTAAAAATTTCAGTTGTAATCCATGATTTACGTATACGTTTGGTTTTGCTTATTGTTTTTAATGGAAAGCAAACTTCATAATTATTTTTGAAGATATCAACGAAATATCCATAAGCATGTAGTGGATTATCCAAGAGATATAAATTAGTCCAATTTACACTTTGTAACTCTGCTTTAAATGTCTGTAACTTCGTTTCAGAAAAATCTTGAATAAAAGAAGGATTACCATATCTTCTAGATATTCCCTGTGAAATACCAAAAATTGAAAATATGGGAAGATGATCGCTAATCTGATAAAGAAGTATGCCACATTGTGGATTTAAAACGTTTGTAATACAGTGATCAATAACTGTACAAGAATGTGATGTAATTCTAGTTGGGTTACGAATATAGTTGTTAAATGGCAAATGAGAAGATTTGATCCATTGGCTTCTGTGCTTGCGTATGGTTTACAAATTTTTCATTGGAAGTATATAAATCAATATTTAAGTCTCCCATGATGATTAGCCTCTTTCTCGAGGAAGTAATAAAGGCAAGTAGGTCCTGAAGACGACATAAAAAATCTCCCAATTCACCAGAAGGTGGTCGATATATGGTAGTGACAAAAATACCATAAATTTGTAATGTCAGCATCTCAACACCCGGGAAGATTCCCGTCCATTGAGGTATCAAATTAAACTCGTGTTTTCTTTTAACATACATTACAACACCACCTCCTCTACCCAATTCATGTGCAATCGAGACCGATTCATAATCAAAAAGAGATGGAGCCTAATTTGGGCAGAGCCAGGTCTCAGTTATACATAATATGTCAGGGGATGGATTTATACCAAGGATGAAGTCTTCAATTAATTCCACTTTGTTAGTAATACTGCATGCATTAATATGAACGGTTAATAATGTGTTATTAACTTGATTATGAGAAGTAATCTGTGAGGGATAGTAATATTGGTTATTAATATCAAGAGTTAATTCATTATCCGGCTCAGTGAATGAATCCCCAAGGGCCGCAAAGCCACAATCGGTTATATGTCCGCTATTCAGGAATGACATTTATAAAATAAAGTAAAAGAATATTAAAATAAATAAATAGATAAATAAATAAAATAAAAATGCAGTAATTCAATACAAGTATACTAGATATAAAAATGTATCGTAATTCGTATATGGTCAAAAGCCATCTGTATGCACCACACCACAATAACATTCGTTTAATTAAATAGCGATCATGATATAAAAACAACGAATCATTCCGAATAATAATAGCCTATCGTTAGTAAATGCTAATAGTTTAATCGATATTAAAATTTACATTTAAAACATCCAACGAATCAGTGCTCACCCACCACTGAACGTTTCCTGCCCCTTCCTCGGCACAAGGATGGCACGAATCAAACTGAGCCAAACACGGTGTATCAGAATCAGGGTTGATTTTCTGCCGGCAGAAACTAGTTTTTGCCATGCCAGTGGCAGAACTGGTTATAACTGGTTTTAACCGGCAGAAAGTGGGAGAAACTGGCAGAAACTAATAAAAGTACTGAAAACAGTATTGTATTATTTAGTAAATGAAAGATTACAAATAAACGTTCTTATTTCAAAAAAGTAGTATACTGCAAAACTTTATATTAATAATTTTAATAATTAAAATATTTTAAAATAATTAAAAAATACTCGAGTAAATCAAAGGTTTGTTACAAAAACCATCCTTTGAAAGCCATGTTATTTAACTCGGCCTATTTCGTCTTCTCTACCTCGTTAGACCTTTAGCTATAAAATAAAAAGCAAAAACACTAACAGACTGGCTGTAAGAAAAAGCCTCAATGGTTTATGACCAATCGAATAAGTTGTATTACAGTGAATGAACCACACTTTTTGTTTTTAAGTCTGTTGTAAAGCATGTGGTACCTGTTTAAAATATTTCGGAAATCATTACAAGCAAGATGATTGGCTAAAGAAATACATAAGCACTGTGAAGTCACAAATATCCTGCAATATAAGATAAAGGAATCTGGTAGGTAAAACTATAAATGAAAATTTCTAACTTTTGTCTACGCAGTGATGGTATTGCCTGCAATACTGGTGGGCTTGGAAGAATATTTTTCTTAAGCTATTGGTCTATTCCTAATAAATTAAGAAATTGTTTGAATTAGGAAATGGAAGCAAAACTAATCTTTTGCTATAGATTACTTCATTGGAAAGATCAGCCTGAACTTAAATGCTAGTGAATTTGCTATGATGTAACCTTTGAATAAATATTGTATATCTTGTAACTGCACCCATTTTACTTTAGAATGCATTCCTTTTAGGGATTTGGGGTATTTTGGTAAGTTTTTAATGCACAAAATAATTATTTTCTGGGTTTCTGCTGGTTATTGCCACTTTCCGGCATGGCAGAAACTTGCCAACCCTGATCAGAATGCCCATTATATAATAGACAAAACGTAAATTTATAATTGTTTCATATGTTAGACCATCTAATTATATCATATTAAGATAATAGGTTAAATTATTAACTAAACAAATTTAAATATTTGAGGCGCAAGGACAGCAATGGTTATTATGCATCCTGCAATGCGGGACTGCGCGCAAATGTACAATAAAACTGAACAGTCTATATAAGAGACAGGATAGTTGTTATATGTCAGGCAGATACCAGTGCCCCAAAGGCGTTAAATGAACAGTGTGCGTGCACAAACACATATACACACGTACGTATGTGTATATATATATATACACACACACACAAATATATACAGAGTACGTCATAAATTCATGCAAACTTCAAAAATTCATAATAAAAGAAGTAATGCTCGGAAAAAATTTCGGTTTGGCCGAATATGATCAGAGGGACATTGGATTATTTTTCCATGTATAAAAAATGATTTCAAAAGTAACTGAAAGAGGGCGCTCACACGTCATACTGAGACGTTTTATGCAAATCAGGCTAGCAATAAAATACGTGGCTGGAAATGGATTCGTCATTCGATGCCGGCAGTATGCTATCGTTACCAGATCGAGCATTGGTGGTTGAACTTTTCTACAAGAATGGTGAATCCACAACTATTGCATTGCGAAAGTTTCGCTTTTTGTTTGGCTTTTTTATGGCGCAAGAGCATCTGGGCTATACTGCGCCAAAGTTTTTCTCACGGAGAACAGACTGAAGGCGCAAAAAAGCCCTATTTCATTGAATGGGATACTGAATTTAGTACGACGTTTTGAGGAAATGGGGAGTTTGAAGGATCATCCACAAAGTGGCAGACCATCCTTGAGCGTGGACCGCATCCATGTTGTACAAAGTGTCATGGAAGAATTGGGAGCCAAGACATCAACGGGGAGTAGCAGTGCTCGTGAAGCTGGGAGAATGGCGGGGATTCTGGAATCGTCGATTTGACATATCCTGCACGGAATCTTGAATCTGTATCCGTACAAAATGCGTACGAATACTAGAAAACCTGTACAGTCACTGCAAAACCGTATGTTACGCCTTTGAGTGACCATGTTGTGCCTGTATTGCAGAAAAGACATGCATTACCTGTCATCACCTTCATGCAGGATGGTGCCCGGCCCCACTTTGCACGTGCAGTCAAGACAGTCCTCTTGGAAACTTTGACGGAAGGCCGAGTGATAAGTCGAGGCTGTAAGTTTAAGTGGCCCTCACGATCACCAGATTTGACCCCGGAAGATTTTTGGTTGTGGGGATACTTGAAATCTTGTGTGTACCGGGGCTCCCCTGCCACTTTGATGAAACTGAAAGATGCCATTCAACGGACCGTCAGTGGAATCGATGCCGACATGCTACACTCAGCTGCAATAGGCGTAGTGACGTGCCTCACTTGCCTAATACCTTGTGGTGGTGGTCATGTTGAACATCTTTTACTTTAAAATAGTAAATGCACAGTGTCATGTTATTGTGATCTGTTCACATTGTATGTTTGTGTTTGCCTGATTTGTATTGTTGCCGTTTAGAAAATTAGATCGAAATTGAGTCTCCTGGTGTGATTCATCATCTATATCAGTTTACAGAATGTTTAATTAGATGAAAAAAATTTAAGCGATTTTTATATAATTTTATACAAACTGAACGTCATTCACTTGAAGGATAAAATAAAAATTGTAGTCAGTGTATCTTGTGAAATATAAACACTGTATTGATAGACAAAGTTATCAACAGCAAATGCAATATGAGAAAACTGACTGAAATCTATAGATTCATTTGTTTAGTTTAGACGTAAAAATTTTTAAAAAAATTATAAGTTACGTAATACGTTTTGTGATGAGTAGGCTAGTTTGACGACAAAATCATGCTTAAAACTCAAATGAAATCATATTCATTTGTGACGCAAAGACAAAAAGATTAGAACAGCTTAGAAATTGAGATCTGAATTGAGTCAGTGTTATCAGTCATCATCTATATCAGTTTTACAGAATATTTAATTAATTAGATAAACAACTTTCATGTAATATACGAACTGAACGTCATTCACCTGGAAGATAAAACTTGTAGTCAGTGTATCTCTGCAGTGTCTTGCGAAATATACAGAAGCATCTGCTATGAAATATAAACATTGTTATGATAAATATAAAGTTAACATCGAATGCATTGATCGAAATTTGACTGAAATTTTTTGATTCCTTCGATTGTCAAATTAAAGCGTAGAAATGAAAAATTATAAGTTATTTAATGCGATTTATGATAAGTAGGCTACTTTGACGAGAAGAACACACTCAAAACGCGGCTAAAATCATGATCATATAAACGGCTACTCTGTTAATTTTCATTTACCTTTGTGGCACAAGAACCGTATCGGTAAAGCAACAGCAACAAAAGAAATAGTAAACCATGCACATCCAATTCAGTAATGCCAAGTTCTATCTATCTCTGTAATTACGTATGTCCGTCAGCGATCTGAGCATGGCCCTCTCACCACGCTCAGTTAGTAAAAAGTTTACTTGTCTTTATGGTGCAAGAACATATGCGTGCAAGAACAAAGTATTGGCATTGCAACAGCAACAAAATAAATAGTAAAGCATGCATATCCAATTCAATAATGCTAATTTCCTCCTCTGTAATTGCATATGTCCGTCAGTGATTTGAGTATGGCCCTCTCACCAAGCTCAATTAGCAAAAAAAATTTCCCCTGCTGTGTCCAGCATTGTATGCCCTTGGCACGAATTTTGTTGTAGGCCTGTTTTTGACTGGGTAAAGCTGTCGGCTATGACCAAGCCAGTACCTTTCAGAAGTCTTTTGGTCTTGAAGACAACCTCTTTGAACCTTTCTTATAAATTTAATGTTCATAGGTCTCTACGATTGTCCATGAGTGGTATTGCGCTTTACTCTTCCCAAATGATGCGCGTTTGCCAAATCCGTTAATAACAGGGTAGTTTTTATCTTCTCATTTGAGGTATCCACTGCAACGGTAATCGGGTTTTCGTTCTCAGTTTTCGATAAACCATATATCATGATACATGGCTGGCGAATGTATTGCTGGTGTTGTTCTAGGGCGCATTCAAGATCAATGATAGACCTTTCTAGATGTTGAACTCTATTCTCCAATGCGACACATCGCGATACCCGTTCATTTTTTAATTCAATGACATTACTATCAAAATCTTTCAATATTTCATTTTTGACAGAAGCCAATTTGACAGTACGATCGCAATCTGCTTCAATCTTAGACACAAATTCAAATCATTTTTTTTTCATTAATAGAGTTTTTCAACTTTTCTAAGTCCTGGGACCACAGTTTAGGAAATTTTGATAACTCATCAGATACATTACGCACCTGTTTGTCTAGATCCCTATTCGCCAGGTGAAAAACTGGTGGACGTTTGATGTTTTCTTCTGGTGTTCATAGTTAGAGCAAGGTGAAGAAGTCAGTATCCCGTATTCCCACGATTATTCCCTGTAGCACCGGATTCAAACATAAACCAAGCAAAATCAAAATTAAAACCATTATTCAATAGAGGCAAAAACAAATCACGGCGCGCCCATAGCTCTTTTTTTTAGAGTTGGAAACGAGAGCGTAAATTCATACGACCGATGGGTTTGGCCACTCAGCGGTAAGTAAAATAAATAAAATAAAATGAACGGTTTCCAACTGTGGCAAACTCATTACGCTTATTTACTTTAGCTGTTTTCATTGCCTTTAAAACTGAACTCAATATCAAAAAATTATAAAATCTGGACGAGTTTTGAATTTATAGTACAAGCTTTGTGCCCGAATCTTACCTCACGAAACGGTGACTAATCGATATGTGTTCTGTTTAAAATATTGGAATGCGTCGCTGGTAAATTTCTTATAGAAGGTACCACACTATTATATCTATATATTTTTTTCATATGTACATATACAAATTAACATTCAAAAAAGGGGCACCCCAAAAGATTATTGCGGAGGGGTCGAGATTTTCCGTTACGCCACTGGTCAGCGCTTTCAAAACCTTGCTCAGTTGATATCATTACTTATCTCTGCTGTTTTGAGGGCAAAATTAGAGTAATATTTCGTAAGCTGAAGTAATTTGGCCCTGCATGACCTTTGCTACCCTTCCACGGTAAAACACCAAACTGTAATGCCCAAACAAGAAAACAAACTCGTTAGCTAAGCATACATAATAATTCCCCCTTTCAAAGACTGTAGCATTTTAATATGTAGTTTTAAACCGTTAAAAAGTCTAATTACTGAATCAATAATATTTATCTTATAACTCACTTTGTTGTTAAAGCATTTCTCGACAGGAAACTTTCGGGAATCTGCAACTGTCTCTCTATCTTCACGGTTGTAATAGACAAGGAAATGGAATGATGGAGATTCTGCCGCAGAGACGTCTACGCTGATCTTAACTGATCCAACCTTGGGAAGGTACACAGCATCACGAATGGCTTTGAAGTTTTGGTCATTATTGTCACCGTCTTAGATTTCAACAGGTAATTGAAAAATATTGAATAAATTTATTAATCCTCTGGAAATATTATTATTAGAGTAAATTGGCTTATTTCTCTTGAAAATAATTCTTAGTTAAAGTTTTAAGATAGATCTAGTGTTTATTATTATTATATCTAAGGTAGAATAAAAGTAAAAATTTTATACATTTAACTAAAACTGAAGGATGTGTTGACGATCTGGATAACCACCATTTTTCAAGTCTTTTGGTTTTTGTCAGTGTATCACTATAACGCTTCAGTATTAACGCAAACAATCTTTAACAAAAATTTTACTGCTGAACAACAAGTTTCCGAATTATTGGAATACATGCAGAGCAGTTAAACTAAAAACATCCCTTTTTAGGTTATCTGCTATTTTGCGTATCCCCGTCGTCTCGTAATCGTTCTTCATCAATATTTAACGTTTCATTGAAGACTTGGGCGAAACGGTAAGCCTATTAGGAGAAAGGTTCACCCAATTCCTCCTTGTCTCAAGAGAAATAATTCATTCGTGTACTTCGCTATAAGTCTTATTGGTAAAACAATAAGTAGCGGAGATATTTCACAATTCGTTTTTGCTATTAATAATGCTTCACGCAGCCAAGAACAAAGAGAAGTTGACGAAAAATCGATAAAGCAACACGTCTTACAATCCATAGTTCTGTAAATTGATGCGGTAAAAGTTTTCTTGAAAAAAAAGATCTACCATTTAAATCAGAAGTGGTAGAAATAAGAATCGTGTTGCAAACTCAAAGCAAATTAGCGATATTAAATATATTGAAGAGCCTTGCAGTATGAAAAATTTAGGATTTGATCAAAACATATGAATGCATTACAGAAAAATCATTATGAATTTTTCTGTACCGCATTCTAGTAAACTTCAATCAGAAGAACCATCTTGACGACAAAAGTACAAAACGTACATGTACGGTGAATTGCAACAACATTTCGACTATGGTGTCAGTATCAAAACTAAACCTAGAAATTGCCGATTTGAGTTGAATCGACAACATGTACTCAATATCTTTTCTTCTACTCATGTATCGAATAAAATTATTCCGGCTTGAAACAAAGCAAAAGTCGTGTATGGGCTGAAAAAAATCACCTTATGATCATTGTTTACTCTATTACTTTAACTTTGAAAAAAAAAACGTGGTTAACATGGTTAATATAAATTTTGTTTTACATTACTAGGTAGTTAAAATTTATATAATTATTTCTTTAAACAAACCTCTATTTTCATAACCTGGCCTAGGAGCAAGTTGAATTTCTTTGGCATTAAGCGTAATAGCATCACTCCACGTCTTCTTTCCAACATCGTCATTTTTATCAAACTCTACCATGACGTCACTGGTTTGAATAATTTTACCTCGGTTAGTGACCTAAATGAACAAGGACGTGCTACCTAATTAAATCGAAATTTGCTTTTTTACTGTAATAAAATTATTTTTATTAAATTTTAAACCGGCTCAGTACTCGTGTGAAATATCTCTAATCCTTTGTGGATAAATGTTTATTAACACTAGTACAAAAAAAAGGAACAAACTATTATAAAAATGTTCAAAAAATAAGCATTGAATGAACGTCAAGATTGTTCTCGAAAATTTACTTATAAGCATTTTTTTTTCTTTTTTGAAATAATGAATAAATGACGTCAGTTTTCCATACTGAGCGAAACCGAGAGCTTAATGTGACCTCCGAATCATCTACAAGTAGAGCTTAATTTCTAACAAAAAAAGTGCAGGAGCCCTAATATTATGATAAATCGATTAAAAAATCGAATGGCTGCAAAAGAATCGATAAATCATATCAATTGTTTATGTCCATTTTTCTGGAAAACAGAATTCATAACCTAAATCACAAACACATTAATTTTCTTAATTTTTTTTTTTTTTTGTCAATTCATGACCCTGGAGGGGCTCCGGCTAATATTTAAATAATCGCCAAAAATGAAGAAGTACCGCAGCAGGGCTCCAGTGGGTTCTTGCCCAATTTACGACCTGCATACAAATACATATAATATTACCTTATTTGACAATTTTATGAATTCTAGTTTAATATCCCAAAGCGGATATTACAAAATATGTGCTTAACTAAATAATATTATCCAAGTTTTTTCAATAAAATATTGAAGTGATAAAATGTTGTTTGATTAAACTAAAGTCATCAGAAAATATTATTTATTTAATTTATGTAAAAGTATCTTCCTGGAAAAATTTATATTTTGATATTTATTTGCACAGGAACGAAAGAAACGAAGAAAAATTGCCATTTTCTATATAAGAAGATACACTGAGTTATCCTCCCAGGATACAAATATTTTAGTCCCTTGTCAGAAATTTTCTTGATAAAAAAAATCCATTTCTTAATATTTGACATCATTTAATTGCATATTTAATAATATTGATATTGGTTATATACATAAGAGTTTTAGAAGTTTCACCTGAATATAAAATAAAAATTACGCCAATCTTACTTCGTAGTATAATTTATGGGGTCCTTTTTCTTTTGCTGTAAAAAGCACTTCGATTTCGGCTTTTTCTCCACATTTCAACGGGTTTTTGATACCCTGTACTTGAATATGGCTTCCGCTTGGAGAGTACCATGCCTTTAAAAAGTTGTTAGCTTGTGGTTGATAAAGAGTAGGTTGCGATGAATCTGGAGTCACCAGGTGATTCATTGATATTGCCTAAATATAATTTTCAAAAATTCTCTTGTTCTTAAGCGAACAAATTTTGTATAAAAATTACATTCAAGTTATTTAACGATCACTCTCACTTGAAAAAATGCAGAAGTATTTAAATTTTATCTTTAAGTTTTTGACGACATCTAAGTTTCGAGGTATTTTTTCCCTTCCTTCCTTTCTTCTGTTAAAAAATAAGCTAAGTCCATCTGACAAAAGAAATTTCAAAAGTTTCTTATAAATTTTTCTTGAACCAACATTATTTGCTTTGAAAGGATATTTTTGCAGCTTAGGAACAAGTTTTTATATGGGTAGATTTAAACATATAATAACAAATTAAACTTTTATTAAAGCGAAATAACGATTCACCAGGGAGTTCCATAGAGCAGATTTTTGTCACTGGAGTAGTTTTTTATTAAAGTAAATAAACTATATATATAATAATAAATATTATATAATAAAAGTATAACTTTTTCGGGAGCTATACCCACTCCCTTTATCAAATAAAGAAGGCTGGAAAGGGAAGGATAATAAACAGAAAAAACAAATACGGACTGCAAAACAAAAGTCAAAAAACAATATTTTTGAGGTTTTACAAACAAACGCTCTAGATAAATAACTTTCCTCTCTCCCACCATCAATTGTTTCTCCATTTTTCATTTCCTCCATAACCTATTTTTTTTTTCTCGCGACTTAAAAAAATTAACAACATTTTATTATTTTTTATCTTTCGTTTTGTATTCTGTATTTATTTATTCTATTTATCATCGTTCCTTTCTTCAGCCTTCTTCACTCGATAAAGGGAGCAGGTAGCTCCCGAAACGTTGTTATTATTTGTTTTAATAAAAAACTACTCTAGTGACAAAAAATCTTCTCTAAGCTTTTATTGTTACGCCGTAAATATTAATTATATTTAAACTGTTACGTGTATCAAATGTCATTCAACTTTCTTTTTTTTTTTGTATTTAAAACTTTCACACACACACATTGCATTTAAAAGATTACTACCTATGAAAGATTGGCATCTGTTTCATAAAATTTCAGTAAAACATTCTTTATAACTGACACAGATTGATTACATTTCATGAAAAAATGGTTCTGTTGCTTAGAACTTAATTACTTCTAGCAAAAAATAAATGCAGTCAACAAAATTAATTTTTAAACTTGCCTCAACGTTTATGCCGACACAATCAGTGTTCTGTGGTGGTATGGTAAAGGGTATAATGCCATTTTTATCGGACGTATAATTTCTACAAAATTTGCCTTTTCTTGTAGCCCACCAATCGCCCAGGACCCTCTCCCTAGATACCACTGCACACAGTTCGATCAGCTGATCAGGAGCTGGCGTATTGTCCGGATTTCTCACTTTCAACTGAAATTGAAAAATTAAAGCAGGAATGATTTCCACTCATGTGTCAGTAAGGAAGCACATTTTCCAGAAAATTTTCAAATAAACTTGAAAAAATATTACTTAAATTGGCTTTAAACTTTACAAGCATTTCTCACAATTACTAGAGAGTTCAATTTTTAACAGGGCCAGATTTAGGTTAGGATGCGCCCTAGGCACAACGATTTTGGCGCCCCTCCATTGTCGTAACTAGAGGGGGCTAACCCCTAGAAAATTTCTTCTATTCCGTGCGTATATGCGTTGTCCTCCCCAGATTTTGACACCCATGTACTCCTCCTACCATACTAGCAGAAAGAAATAAAACTCTGTCCTTCCGCCCCCTCAAATTCGACGAAAAATCGCGGAGGATAGGGAAGGGGCGACATTTATGATTAGCCTACCTTATATGCATTATTATAAGATATAATAATGATATTTTTACAAACAAATTTAGTTTATTTGACGACGAGTTTTTAGATTCTTTTGGATATTGGGGGAGGGGGCAAGGGCTGCTGCAAAACAAAATTTCAGGGTGGGAGCAAAGCTTGAAAATTTCACTTGTAAGTTTTGTTTGAAGTATTTTGTACTTGAAAACAATCATTTTTAGTGTAAGCTTATTATTCTCAGGGGGGCGCATGCCTCTGCCTGCATTCCGCCTTGAGAAGGGCAGGGATTGTTTCACGCAATTTTTCAGAATTTCAGATTTAGACAAAAAGGGGGAGAGCTGATCGACAGAATTCTACGGTAAATAATTTGCAATTAAAAAAAAAAAATCCGCAGCCTCTTGCGCCCCAGAAAATTTTGCGCCCTGAGCACTTGCCTAACATGCCCATTTATAAATCCGGTACTGATTTTTAATTCTACAATCAAAAAAAAGGAAACGTATTAATAATTAGTAATATTTTTGTTTTTATGCAACATTTTGAAATTTATCAATGAAATTAACTTACCGTGCTAAAATAGGGAAGCCCTGGTTTAAAATATTCCTGGAGAACAGTTTTGAATGACAAAAAGAGTGGAGTTCGAGTTCGAGTGACAAAAATGCTGGTATTTGAGGAAACGCCTTAAAAATAAAGCATGCGATCAATAATTATTTGATAATATCATTAAGACATGTACAAAGCCTTTAAAATGAAATAATAACTGAATGATTATGTGCACATTTTTTATACTTTCAAATACTTTGTTAAATTTTAAGTATTTCAAATCTAAAAATGTTTTTTTCCTGCTAATCTTTTTTTAGTTTTAATTTTCTTTTCTTAAGTTTCACTCATCGTTTTTTCAGTAATAGTAAATAGGCATATATACTCTCTTCATTCTATACTTTGCGTTTGAGTTTTATATGAATATAAATTGTAATGATAGATTAAAATTTATTTCCATGTTTAATTTATTTGAATTCATAATCAACATATATATTAAGTTAAAAATATGTGTTTATAATGCAACGTCAAAATATATTGACATTAAGCTATGAAATTAAATATACTAAAAAAATTATATTTCATCGAAAACCATCTTTAAATAACAAACATAAGAAACGTTTAAATCACTTTTGCATTTCAGAAATGTCATAAATAACTCGATATTCAATGTTGGGTATAATACGTATATTGAATAATTGCCATTCATATTATAAATAAAAAAAACGTGTCGTGACTCATTTCAATCTAAATGAACGTTTTAAAAGCAATGGTCTATTTTTCTTTATAGAAATATGATGAATATTATTTATATTCTCATTCCGGCTTTAAAATATATTTTTATAGACTCTTGTATTCCCGTTTGTATCTATTCATTCAGCTGTTTACAGTTCTCTGTTTATAGAATATTTTATTCAACAAAATATTTCAAATACAATGACATAGATTTCTCTATATGTTACACAAACTCAGTTAGGTACGTTTCAATAATGATAAAAATTATATAATAGAAATAATATGCAAAGTAGCAGAGAAGAAATTTATATACAAAATGTTAAACACTTATAAAATGTCAAATGAAAAAGATCACCCAAGCATCATACGTCAATAGCAATCCTCAAAGGAGTAATTAAACATTACCCCTAATGAAGGACTGCTGTTGACTCGTCCGAAAGCTTAGGAGGTTTTTTCCATTTCCTATTTTACTAGAGTTTAACCTCTTGTATGTAAAAACATTACATATATGACAAAATATGAATTTTAAGCGAAATTGTATTATATGGTTTTAACTCATTCATTCATCAGAAAAAGTGAGATATAAGAATATTTTAGCATCATACGAGTAGATGAAACGATTATCTCCAATTTAGCCAAAATATTAACATTTTGAGCAATTTAGACGTGACGATTCTAAAGATGCAACACTTTACAGGAGAATTTGTACAAGAATATTTGACTATACCGCCGTGAGATATGACACTGTCCAGCGCTAGCGCACGCAGGGGGGATTGATGGAATTTATGACCCCCCATTTCGATGAAGTTTTGTATATATACATACAAATATATGGAGTTGTATCTCTGTAACCCCCCATTCTAAGCATTTAAACTCTCCCTTTAAAATTTTCTGCCTTGGCCTCTGCTGTCCAGCGGGTAATCTTCGAATTATAGTTATGGAACGTTTCTCACTGAAATAAGCATAGTTCGTGTGAGATAACTTCATAATGTGAAAAATTGAAAAATGGTGAGCTATGTGGAGTGCAATATATAAATCTATTTCCAAGACATGTATCAAATTTCTCTCCCTCCATGTTATCAGAATTAAAACCTACGCTGAAAGCGGGTCGCATGTACCTGTTCCGGTTTCGGTGATTTCGGCAAATATTGCAATTCGACGATAAACCTTCTTAAGATCTTCGTCAATTTCATTCACATTTATTTCGTACTCGCAACAACCATCGATCTATAAAATAAAAGACTCGTCAAAAATTTTAAATACAGAGTTCACAAATAACTTGTGGACATAAGAAATTCAAATTAAAGATTTTATTTTCATTTTAAAACCGTATATACGGCCTCACCTTGTTTGGTGAAGCATGTCCTTGTGTCATAAAAATACAATCAACCGACCAACTAAATTTTTAACTAGTATACGCAGTAATGTTTCCAAATTTATGTACATGGGGGGGGGGTTTAATTTGGTGTTAATTGGCTCCTCAAAAATTTAAAAATTTTCACTAGACCGTTTGAATAAGAATGGATATCATTAAAAATTATAACAGCTAAAACAAAGGTCATTTTTTTTTTACATATATTACGCAAAACATAAAAGGGACTTTATCTTATGCAAAAAAAAAATCGAAGTGATATGTAGCAAAGAGAATGTAGTTTTTAAACTAAAAATACACCCTTAAGAGAAATTTGATCGCTTTCGGATGTTCATAATTAAGTAGCGGGAAACATGCTCGGATACAATTAATAGTTTAATGAAATACTCACTTTTAGTTCATCTAGCAGCGTTGGAAATTTGTTTTTAGACCCTAAATACGATTCCAAAGAAATGTTTAATTTCACAGTTCCGCTCACAAATTTTCCATACGTGTATCTGAAACATGAAGATTACTTCAAAAGACTACTCAAAATATAGTGAACTCTCGATTTTACGAAATCATACTGACCCCCCAAAAAATGAGAATTAACGCATACACACACATTATTTGTATGAGATAGTTTTTCGGACCAGCAAAATAGTTCGTAAAATATGGTAGGCCTTTATATCGTCCTGATAATTAATTGTATTGAACTTTAATATTTAATCGCCCTGAATCAGAAGAAGAAATATTGTAGTATTTTATCTTAATAAATATTTAGTTTTATTAATTGCAATAATACGCTGCTTGATAATTGCCAAAAAACAAATATATTTTTCGTCATAACTAATAATGGGCACTGTAGAACCTGTAAGTTTAGGCAAAATGCCATGAATGCCTGATTTTGCCCATTTTTGTTTGTGTTTTTAGTAAAATGTCTTTTTGAAGATTTTTACCGAAAATGCCTTTTTTTTTTACTTTTTTTTTGCCGCAGATGCCTTTTTTTTATAAACTGTTTTTGCCTTAAATGCCTCTTTCAGTTTATTTTTGTGTTTTGAGTTGGTTTGCTTTGTATTTTTATATACTTTTTGGAATTCCTATACATATACTCTTAACGGACACCATCAAGTACGGGTACTTCATTTTTACGGTCAGAACCCCCCCACTCCTACCGGACATGCGAATCAAGACATCGAATTCATTATGAATGGGAAAGTTCAAGTATTACGTAAGCAATATTTTGGCCATTTTATACCCCTCTCCCTCCTAAGCAAAAATTAACATTGGCTAACATAGGAAAATAAGCACAACAGCAATGCCCTCTCTCCCCAAAGGTGCTTACGTAATACTTGATCGCTCCCAATATAGGAAAAGTTCTAAATGGTGATGCTATAGTAGAACTGTCCATGTCTCCTATCATGGCATGCTGCTTTAGGTATGCTCCCGTCACTTCAGTTGAAGTGGATAGATTTCTTTTTCACAATATAAAATCCTACTGACTGATAGATATCAAAATTTCACATTTGAAAATTTAAAAAACATATCACAGTAATGCACAATAAGAGGAGATACGTTGTTCAAATAAACCCATCTAAAATTATCTTGTATGTAAAAATTTTCCTTTTCAAATATTAAAAAAATATGTAGTACTTCCTTATTATAGCGGAGTCCGATCTTATTTGGCGACTTTTAAATTACGCCAAGATCGCAGCTATAATAAATCAAGCGATAGTACATCACCCTATTTGTATCCCCGCTAATATAATAATTTTATTATGAATTAGTATTTTTATAAATAAATCAGTACTTACCTGAATCACAGAGACCGAACTGGGGAGGAGACCCCCCACACCTCCCTCCCTCGCCGTTCGTCGCTTCGCGATTCATGCCATTTCGATCACATTGGATGTGCGCTGCCTGAATCAGTATCTTCATGCACAGTGTATTTGGTAAATTAAAGATTCTTAACCGCATATTTCCAAGAAAACAAATTATTTTAAAAAAGCAATGCGAATTCGAAACTCTTAATAAACAAGTCTTGGCAACATTTTGGCAAGATTTCTACAAAAATTACCCACTATCTTGGCGATATATCTCGGATGCCACTATAATAAGAAAGTACCAAATATGTACTATTATTTTTTTACAATAATGTCTACTTCTTTTATTCTATTTTTAAGAAAGTATATGAAATATGTGCATTAGATTTCTGTAGCCAGCCTTTAGAACTTAAATTTATTTAATTGCCCTTTTTCATTGATTTAAATGTCTTTTTCCATAATTTAAAGTTCCTTTTTCTAGTGTCTATTTTTAACTTTTTATGTGCCTTTTTGCCTGCCTTTATTCGCCATTTTAGTGCCTAAACTTCCGGTCTCTAGTTGTAAACTTATGAACTATTTAGTAGTGGTACTATGGTATCATCATTGAGCAAAATGATACAGATTTCGCGCCGGGTAAAAAAAATAGCCGAAATAAATAACCGTTTCTTGAAGCATTTTCAAACAGCCAAAGAAAATGTTCGTTCTCTCCCGTCAAATAATGACAGATTTGCCTCAGTAGGGAGCATGCCCTTCTCTAATATTAATGCACATTCTGCATCTTTTTGGCATACTTCCACTAAATTGTTAAGGAGAACTATGGGGATATGATCCCACTCGTCCTACAATGCAATTTTCAGACTCTGTAGAGTTCGGAGAGGAAGATCCTTTTGCGCCGTGCATCTATCAAGAGCTTTCTAAGCATGCTCTGTAAGGTTCGAGTCTAGAGTGCAAGCAGCCCATGTCATGCGCTTGATATCTCCGCTTTTTTATATCTTAGAACACTAGCTGCTCTGTGTGGACAAGTATTATCGTTCATAGGTAAAAAAGACTGGACCCATTGCTTCACGGAAAAGACGAACATGACCTAGGAGAAGCTCGGTATATCGACACAATGAAACCTGTGGCAAAAATATGAAATGGTATTCTGCCATCATGTATAATGCCATACAATTACTCCCCAGCCATTTCTCCCAGGACATTCTATTGATGGTAACGAATTCCTCATTCCCGCCACGCTAGCGACGTCCACTATCTCTCTTGACGGAGATGTCACTTGTCACTCTTGACGGAGCACCAGGACTCTTCCGAGAACGTTATTTTTATCCGCTCTTGATAATCCCAATGCAGTTTTTCCCTAAACCCCTGTAATCTTTCCCGACGATGGCGTGCTGTTAGCGGAATGCATCTGATAGATGTCCATGCAAACAAGTTAACTTGATTTAAGCGAAGAGGGTGGTTTTGGCACGTACGCCGTAGATGTTATAAAATCTGCGGCTACCAGCTAGGAGTAAAGTATTTGCTGCTTTTCATTAAAAGGACTGCATATCTGTCACTCTGAGCTGTTTTATTTCTTTCGCAGCTACCGTCATGCCATTGCAGAGAAGTTCCTCTAGATTTGGCAGCATTTTTAATTGAAAAATTATACTTTTGGACACGCCTGTTGCTGTCGCAATTTCGGTGACACCTTTTCGCGCATTGAGCCGTTCAAGTGCTTGTCCACGATCATACACACCCAAATGATATCTTAGAGACAATCTGCAACCAATATTTGTTGTGAATCAAAACATTGAATAAAAATTTACAGCACAGTCTTCTAAAGCCTACAACGTGATTTTACCTTCAAGCTTCACTGCTTCCGATGTCACAAGAACAACTGCTCGGAAGATTCTGTTTTCATACATATAAGGAAGAGTTACAAAATAGCATTCTTCATTTTGTTTTTTCTGGGGCTGTATTCCTGGGAGGCAATGCATGACAACAACCAGTTATTTCTTAACTATTGTCAAGTAATATAGTATAAGAATGTAGATCAATTTTTTCACAAAAATTCATCTTTTTATAGATTAAAGGGCACGAGCTTTAGAATTAATTTTACGCGTCTATTAAAAATTTCAATAACCGTAAATTGCTGGGGTTTTTTGTTTTGTTTTGTTTTTGTCTTTGTTTTTGCTATGAAAAAAAGCACATTCCTTACTTTCCACAAATTTTTACTGAGATCGTTCTATCTGTTGCCAGAACATACGGAGGAGGCGTTATAGTAACTTCGAACTTTGGTAGTACTGAAAAAAAAATATTAATTTAAATTAAATAAAGTGAATTTTAAAAAATAAAACACATTATACAACGCTGAATAATATGTAACATAAATATGTCCGTAAAAATAGTATTTCATTTAATTAGAAATAATAAAACTATAATTTAGTTTTAAGTGAAATATAAAATTGGACATATAATCTTAGAAATTCAGTTTTCACCTCTTTCTGAATCACTCTATATCACAAGTTTTCTCCCGACATCATCAAATATTTCTTTGAAATGTATAATAATTTTGTTTGCACTCCCTTTTTGTATTCATTTCTCATTTTTCGAAACTGAGAAATAATCTCGAGAAATACGAGTTAAAATATAGTTTCCGATATAAATTATATTATTAAATATGTGATGAAATTATCTGATTTTGGTTCATATTTTTAGATATTTACGTAAAAGACCTTAATTTAAAAAAGGATTTACCTTTTCTTTAAAATTTTCTTGGCCATGTGATTCTAACACAATTTATGCATTTATTTATATAAATCGAACACTACGCAGATTAAATCTAACAACAATGTCAATCAGTCAACGTTTATTGGCGTAGTGATACCAAAGCCGATGTTATGGCGTGATTAGATGGTGAAACGTTCGAAAGAAAATATTTATTTTCTTTCATTGATTAATATTGTTATTTAATAAAATTTATGCATTTGTATCTTTCAGCATGTTTTCACAAACAGGATGTATCCATCAATAAGATGTTTAAAGCACTGTTTTTAATAATTTTGAAAGTAATATTTTCGCTAAAATTATTTATATATATAGCAAATATCGTTTATAACGAGCGCCGCTTAAAACGACCAACCGCATATAACGACGGAATTTTTATAAGAAGTTTGGTTTGCTATTCTACTCCATACTAAATATATCGGTTATAACGACATCGTATATAACGACGAAACCTGCTATAACGACGGCGATTTTGTAGTCTACGTAGATTCTAAGTAGGGAAATTCGTATCGGATATAACGACGCGACTTGACAGTCATAAAGCAGAACCAAGTGGATTAGTTATTAAAATTTAAAGTTAGTTAAAGGTTAGTTATCAAAATTTAAGTGTTATTCTAATCTCTATTATTTACAAATATCCGAGAAATTTTTATTACTGCTAAACCTGAATATTAAAGATAGTGAACTTAAAAAGTGATTTATTAATTGAATATCACGAGGGTCATATTCTTAAGGGGCCCATTCTATTTTTTCAGTGTAGAGCCCACAAAACTCTTAAATTAAATTCATCAACGAAAATTAAATTCATTATAATTAAATATATTTTTATTTAATTTTGAAACCAAAAAGTTTAATAAATTTTACTATCAAAATAATTTATAAAACTCTAGAGTACATTATACTATAGGCTACAATCATTTTAAAAAAAATATTGTTTATAACGACTATCGGTTATAACGACCAAATTTTCGCGGTCCCTTGAAGGTCGTTATAACCGATTTTCGCTGTATATATATATATACACCCTATAACAAAAAAAATCGACGCATCAAGGAGGAGTTGTCCGATTGCGATAAAAATTGGTGGATGTGAAGAACATACATAGAAAAAGAAACGATTAAAATTTCAGAACAATTGAATGATTTATTGCAGAGTTTGACCGTTACAAAGGGAGGAAGTCAATAAGGCGTTGGTCCACCTCTGGCCTGGATGCAAGCTGTCACCCGGCGTGGCATAGACTGATAAAGATCCCGGATGGTGTCCTGCGGAATTTCTTGCCAAATTGTCTCCAACTGTCGGGCTAAATCGTCAACATTCCGGGATGGTTGCAATCGCCTTCCCATAGCGTCCCAAATGTGCTCTATGGGAGAGAGATCAGGAGACCTAGCTTGCCAAGGAAGTGTTGGGCAAGCTTGAAGACAATTCATAGCAACACGTGCCGTGTGCGGCCGGGCATTGTCTTGTTGAAACGTAAGTCCAGGGTGTCGCAAAAGGAACGGTAACACAACCGGTCGTAGAATGTCGTCTACGTACCGCTGTGCTGTAAGTGTGCCAGAAATGACCACCAAAGGGGTCCGGCTATCAAAGGAGATGGCACCCCCTGACCATAACGCCCTGTTGTGGGCATGTGTGGCGTGCGATAGTAAGGGCAGGATCCCCACGCTGCCCTGGACGTCTCCAGACACGTCTGCGGTTGTCGTCAGGACACAGTTGGAAACGGGACTCGTCACTAAAGACTATACGTCCCCAGTCAGCGCAGTTCCAAGTTGATCGAGCCCGGCACCACTGTAATCGGACTTGACGGTGTAAAGGCGTGAGAGGTAAGCGGCGTAACGGTCGGCGCGAGCGTAAATTCCGCTCTCTCAGTCGTCTGCAGAGGGTCATGTTGGACACATGTGTGCGGGCCACACGTTGGATAGTTGATAACGACGAATCCGGTGCTGTGACAGCTGCTCTGACAATCGCTCTGTCTTCCCGTTCTGTTGTGGCCCTAGGTCGACCGCTGCCGTCCCGACGCTGACATCTGCCGTTGTTGACCCACTCTTGCCAGCACCGTCCAATCGCCGCATCGCTTCGACCCACATGTCCAGCGATTCTTCGATTCGTCCAACCAGCCTCTTTCAATCCGATAGCACGACCTCTTTCAAACTCTGACATATGCTCGTAATGAGCACGAATCTTTCGGCGAGGCATTGTTACAGTCGACGTAAGATATCCGCAGTCAAAATGCAACAGAAATTTTGACCACATATTGAGAATCGCTCCTTATATACACCTGCTGAATGCGCAGTTCCGATGCGCTGGAGTTCCCGCTATTCATTCATTGGACACCAAATTTTAATCATTTGCATGTTCGGTCAAAATGTCTTTGCATACGAAATTTCATTACAATCGGACAACTCCTTCTTGGTGAGTGGATTTTTTTGTTATAGAGTGTATATATATAAAAAAAAAGTTTTCCTCGCCCATTCTTGGCGGAAACAGGCTTTGGGACGGGCAGAGCGCCATGTTCCCAAGCCTCTTTTTTACATCACTTCTTAATGTGCCATGTCTAGAAACTTCCTGACAATGTGACACGTGTTTAGGATTGTGGCTTTTTGTATTTCAATGTAGGTGTTTGGGTCAATGTTGAGTATCTCCAAATTCGTCGCAAGCGTTTTTGGTACTATCCCTGTTGCTGAGATGACTAACGGGATGATGAAGATCTTTTCCATACCCCATATATCTCGTACTTCATGTCTGAGATCTTGGTACTTGGTGATTTTCGTTGTGTAGGTTGTCTGTATGTTATTGGTGTTGGGTACTGCTATGTCGATTAAGTACGTGGTCTTATTCGATTTATCGACGAGGGTTATGTCAGGACGGTTATGTGGGACTGTCTTGTCTGTTATGATTGCTCTATCCCAGTAAAGCTTGTGTGTTTCGTTCTCATGCACGGTCTCTGGCTCATATTTGTAGTACGGGCATTTTTCTGTCAGAAAGCCAGCATTCGCTGCCAATTTCTGGTGGACTATTTTCGCTACTTGATCGTGTCTATGTTTGTAGTCTGACTGCGCAAGGATCTTGCATCCTGCCATCACGTGTTGGATTGTCTCCGATGCCGCATGACAGTGTCTGCATTTGTCGCTTTCTATGTCTTTTCTCTGGATGAATTTCTGATTGTTCCTTGTTGCGATCACTTGGTCTTGGATGGCTAGCATGAATCCTTCTGTCTCTGGCTGGAGAGTGCCTTTGGCCAGCCAAGAATTTGATGCCTTTTTGTCAACGTGTGGTTGTTGCAGGTCATTGTAGTGCCTGCCATGTAATGGTTTTCCGGCCCAAGTTCTTATATATATATATATAATACAATTCAACCATTATCTATCCACTGCTGGATGAAGGTCTCTCCAAATGCTTTCCACACAAGTCTATCCTGGGCCATTCGTTTCCACGTCACCCCAACCTCTTTTCTTATTTCATCCACCCATCTAGTTTGAGGACGTTTTCTAGGTCTTCGGTGGTCTCTTGGAATCCAGTTCAGAATTTCTGTTGTCCATCGTTGATCAGTTCTTCTTGCAATATGCCCAGCCCATCGCCATTTCAGCCCTTTTACTTTAACAATGATGTCCTCTACTCTAGTTTGCTCTCTCACCCAAGTGTTTCTTTTTCGATCTCTCCTAGTTATTCCAAGCATGCACCTCTCCATGCTCCTTTGCGTTGTCTGTAACTTTCGTATTGCTCCAACTGTTAGACTCCATGTCTCTGATCCATAAGAGAGGACTGGCAATACACACTGGTTGAAGACTTTTCTTTTTAGACATAAAGGCAATTTCCCCTTCAGGATAAAACTGTTTCTTCCAAATGCACTCCAGCCAAGTTTAATACGTCTGTTGAGTTCTTTCATAATGTTGCCATCCATTGAAATCAGCTGGCCAAGGTAAATATATGAATCAGCAATTTCTAGCTCAGTGTTGTCAACTTGTATTTTTGTTTCCTCTACAAAATTATTGAACATGATCTT
>QLNU02014176.1:4794861-4821245 GCA_006491805.2 Dysdera silvatica
GAAAGTGCAGCAGAAATATGCAGCAAACTGAACGTATGTGACGATGTGTGGAACCAGTCCGGCTAATAACCTAGTGTCCTACCCCGCCTTCAAGTGGTGCAGGCTGGGCTTTCTATCCAAGAGGCAAATTAATATTTGCTGCACGGATGGAAAGGCGGAAGGGGAGGGCTAATTCACCAACCCGTCTAGCCAGCGTGGTGAAATGATGGCTAATTCCTCCAATATGCTAATACACCAAAAACCATGGCCCCTAGTCTCCAGGTGCTGGAGTGCTCCTGATCAAGGCAGCGGTCAGTGTGGCATGAAAACAGTAACTTTATTATCAAACTGCTGACGCGTTCATGTTATTTTAAACCTTCTGTCATAAAGTATAACTTTTATTAATTTTGAAGCCAGTGCTAGAGTACAAAGGGTTTGGTAGAATCATTCTCCTGCAACACACCTTGCAAAAAAGTCGCGAGCTGGAATTACTGCACATATATAAGTATAAAATATCACGGATCATTCTGACAATACTAACTTGCCACTGTGACAATATTTGTTCAATAAAATAAAAGAACAGCTAAAGACAAGAAACACCCCTATAATAAAACCATTGAAGGAGCGAATTTAACATACAGGCATTTTAACTAGGTTCCAATTGTAGTAAGCAGCCAAATTATTTAAGTAAATATATAGAAGAGTATGCTAATTTTGCTTTGATTTAATAAATTTTCAGTTTTAAACACATTTTGTTCAAACGTAACTTATATTTTACTAACAAGGGAACCTCGCGAACTGTCTGAGCTCGATTTTTCTGAATTTCGGTTTATAGGCCAATATGACCGAGTAAATGAAAGATCCAAAATCAAATTTGGCCCAATCGACCTGGGGGTCGAGCTACGGCCCACTGAAAATAGAGCTTACCATACGAGGATGCTTCGCTGCATGACAGGTGAAAACAGTGTTTTGGCGTGCTGGGCAAGCATTAAGCGCCAAACGTTATCGTAGGAAAAAAATAACACATATGAATAAAATATAGCATATATTTATAATAGTCATTT
The DNA here is from genome assembly GCA_006491805.2 of Dysdera silvatica. Lineage (NCBI taxonomy): Eukaryota > Metazoa > Arthropoda > Arachnida > Araneae > Dysderidae > Dysdera > Dysdera silvatica. The sequence goes on from QLNU02014176.1 coordinate 4,795,905, forward strand.
TAGTTGTACCTGAAATAATTATACATTGTGTTTTCTAGTGTAAAAGTAAAAAATATTTGAAGTTTTTACCTTACTTTTTTATAACTGACAAATTTTGAGATCATTTTTGGCGAAGAACTCGAAAAAGCTGCCTGGTACGTAAACCAGTCTTGAATAAATAAGACGCGATCCTTCAATTTTCAAATCAGTAGCAATCATCACTTGCCTGTAACTTCATTATTTTTGACATTTTTAATTTTTTTGTTGGAAAGCGTGGAATTTCAAGCCTTATTTGTCACCATGTCTTCCTTTTCCACCATATCAACATACTTGTTTCGCGTTGTTTGTGAAAAATACACAAAGCAAGCCGATTTTGTATCAGATTATAAGATGGATATTGAGAAAGAAATATTTACATTTGCCAAAACTTTGATAAGTGGGTTAATATACGAAACGAATGACGAGAATACACTTGATATTTGTTTAAATGAAATGAAGTATGATGTAGTAGAGGGTAATCAAATGAATGATGAGGAATGGGATGAACAAACTAATTTGCCGTCACGCGTAACTTACACATTAGAAGACATGAAAAGAATTTCCATGGAGTGGGTCAGGAAAACTACGTTCCTTGAAAAGCATACAGCATCGCTTTAAAGACAACACACTTTCACGTCGACAAATTTATCGCTTTCGGGATTATGTTGCTTCCCAGGGTACAAGATGTGAAAAACTGTTACGGATGAAAGACGAAGTATTTGAGAAGTTTAAAAATGCCCGGGAATATGCTTTATTAACAGTTCACGATGCCGATTTAAAGTTATGGTTTCTGAACATTGCAATGAGAGAAAATCTCACAAACTTTAGCGCAAGTGATGCTTTTCTATTAAAATTTTAATAAAAGAGCGTGGCATAACAAGTAGAAGAGTCACCAAATTCGTTATGCCTGTACGTACTATGCACACAACGGCTTTGGAAGATAGAGCTATAGAATTCGTCAACATAGTTACAGATGCAATGAGCAACTATTCTTTTGATGAGGTTTTAAACACTGACCACAGCGGATTCACTAAAGAACGGGCATCTACGCGCACTCTGTCGATTAAGAGGGAAATCACACTCCAAGTACCATTCAATCTTCTCACGCCATATCCCATTCCGTAACAATTGAACCTGTCATTTCTGCTACTGGACAATTATTGCGACAATTTCTGCTCATCCATCAGGAACCAAAGGGTGTATTCGATCCACGGGTACAGGAAAAGTTATTTAATCTCCTAATGTTATTCTGGAATGTTCCAAAAGTGGCAAATCCTCTACCGAAATACATGAGATGTTCCTCAGCGAAGTACTCAAACCAGGCATAACATCAAAAGTTCTATTAATTATGGATTCGTGGACAGGTCAAATGGACGAAAATATATTGGATTGCAGTTAGTCAAGCCAGTCTTTCAGAGCAATCGAAATTGATGATTATACCACCTGGAGGGATAGCACTCATACAGCCATACTACGTATATTTTTTTCTTCAATGGAAATATTTCGCTAAACGCTTAACACGATTTTTCCTTTTGCATTATTATGAGCATATAATCTTATCAGAACGTCATAACATCACAAAACTGCATTCACTCATTCACAATCAGCTGTCTTCCCCAAAATTCCGTAATATGATAATCTATGCTTGGTGGAAATCAACGTACCCGATACCAAAGCCTGAAAAATTCTTCAATGTGCAAGAAATTTGTTTTAATTTCACGGACCAAGTGTGTCACGAAATGGACTGCGATGGTAGTTCATTCATTTGTTGCAATCATTGCTCAAAGTTATTATGCTTTCTCATTTTTTTATTGATTTTCATTTCCATTAAAAGCGTTTTAAGTTCATCATAGCCAAGAGCGCAGTTATAACTCTGGAAACCCCCGCAGTTAGGTAACTCAAAATTTTTTTTTTCATATCTACATAAATTCATTTTCATACATAAATACTCCATGTTCATAATTCAAATCAGTTTCATATGTAAATACTCCATATTCATAATTTAAATCAGTTTCATATGTAAATATTCTATATTCCTAATTCAAATCAGTTCCATATGTCAATATTGCAGCGGTAAATAATTTTAATTGATTTTGGAAAGTGCCTCTAAAATTATTTGCAAAGGAACCTCAGCTTTTCCGATGCGCCAGGACTTCACTTCTACAAGACGTAGAAAGCTAAACTTCTGACATGAATAAAAGTAACTCACAGTAAAACTTTCGGCGCTTAATGCTTGCTCAGCACGCCAAAACACTCTTTTCACCTGTCGTGTAGCGAAGCATCATTGTAGGGTGAGCTCTATTCTTAGTGGGCCGTAACTCGACCCCCAGGTCGATTGGGCCAAATTTGATTTTGGATTTTTCATCTGCTCGGTCATATTGGCCTATAAACCGAAATTCAGAAAAATCGAGCTCTGACAGTTCGCGAGGTTCCCTTCTAAGGTTATTATACTAAATGCAAATAACTACTAAGTTTTGTTAAATAGTAGATTTTTCTGCTTTAATTTACTGGCTATGCATCATAAATAAAAATACATACATACCATACTCATTTACTGCAAAAGTAATGGATTCTTCCATGTCTTTAAAAGATACTTTAAGATTCCAGTTTCCTAAAATGAACTCTTCCGAGATATTAAACTCACGCTGGACAATACCTGTAAATTAAACGTTTTAAGTTATATAACCATAACTTGATAAACTATTTTCCCTACTTTTATATGAAAGTAAATCTTTGGACAAAATTATGATTTACGTGTAATTCGCAGTTAAAAACCGTGCACAATAAAATTTAGATTGATATGAACTTTACTGTCTAGCGGCATAATTTTTTCTATAACAAATCTTGAATTTTGCCAACATTAATAGTCTACGTCATTTTGTAATTTCTAAAAATAAGATATGAACATAAATACCCTTTTCTAAACAAACATTTTTCCACTGAGCTACTCTGGATCCTGAAGGTTCCTCTATCCATATATCGGCGTTCTATAAATGCAGTGAAAATTAAATTGATACAAAATATTCCTAGAAATATTTCTCACTAATCGTATTATTAAATCTAAAGAACGTTCCCTCACAAATAAAATTGGCTGAATTAGACTTCAAAATGCGTATGCTTTTTACCAAAATAAATGAAGCAAAACGTATACGTTTTCATTTACATTGCGTGTTCAAAAAGTTTGGAAAGCATGTTGCATATGCATTTTAAATAGGAAATATTTGCTGGTCAAAGTAAATGCACGTTACATTACTTCATACATTCATTTACCTTCCTTTGTTTATCTTGTAACTGCATTTATTATGTTTTGATAACTATGTTAGTATTATTTGTATGTTTTTAAACATGTGCTACAGTAATTGCATTTATATGTGAATTAGTCAATTATGTCCAAAAAGTTAAATATTAAAATAATATTTATTTTTTCCATGAAATCATAGCACACCTGCATATGCTTTAATTATCATAATTGTAATATACCCCTATCATTGCTTACGATGTTTATCTTAAAATTGAGCGTTAATAATTACATATTTCGAATTGTGCTTATATTTTTAATTACTTTATAGTTAATTATTATAACATCATAGTTAGTTACGTTGTAGTTAGCTTTTCGGTAGCTTTTCTTTTCCGCCTTATACATGTTATACATTTTCTTATAATCCTTTTCTAAATAAAACAAGCCCTGCGGTGGCGCAGTGTGGTAACGCGTTCTCCTAGTGCGCCGCTAATCCGGGTTCGACTCCCAGCAGTGCAAAAAGAACGCTTACTCAGAGATCTCATAAAGATCGCACTGCTCACTGTAGTCCGGGGTTTGGTTCCCTAGGCCTTAAGAGGTTCGGATTCCTCGGAAAACAGTAGGTCCCGGCGCAGCATGACCACTGTAGTCTTTGAGCCGTAAAACCAAAAAACAAACAAATAAATAAATGCAACAACTACCTTGACAAAGTATGTCTCTCTCTCTCTCTGTCTGCGCAATGTTTAGTTCGAATGCATTGTTATGTTATAACATGCGTATGTATTTTACCGTTGAACCAATGTCTCTCAATAATGTTTCCCTAATCAACGACCATTTCTGTTTAGCGACGGTATTTTGCGGTTCCGAGGAATGCTTCATAGAAGTATACACATTTTGGTTAATGCCTTTTTCTATTTAAAGACCTTTTTCTTGCATTCCTTTAAAATTGTTAATGGGGGGAGGGGGGATTACTCTAGATATAAAAGAAACTTACATTATTTTCCGGAACAGGCTTTAAGGAAGAATCAACTACCAAAACTCGAAATTTAACTGTTAAAAGAAAACAATGTAAGGTTATCGAACAAATATTGATAATTTAAATTATTTCATTAATTCGACATGTCATAATAAATGAAATAACTTGCTTAAAGAGAAATCCTTCTGTTTTGCATTGATAGTTTGTCATGATTATTACTTTTTTAGTCTTTATTCCTTTATATACACACGCTCTTTCGCAAAAAAAAAAAAAGCACCATTAGGAAATTATCTGTTTTTATTAAAATTAAATATATATCCAGCACATACGCAGGTAAGGAAATGATAAAAATATTCAGGGCCGTAGGACCCATCAGTGGCTAGGAATTGCACATTAAATGTTCAAATCAATAGTTGGTGACCCCCGGCCCATGGGGGCCCATACGAGTCTTCCAGGAGGGGGGGCGCGAAACAAAAAAAGTACTTCTTTGAGGCTGAGAAAAATTATTACCTCTTTCTCAAAGCTGTCGAGAAGTTTAGTGAATGTACAAGATACTAAAATGCTACAAAAATAATTGATACTGCTTGACAATTAGTAATGAGCTAAAAAGTACCTTATTTTAAAATGTGACTGTAAAACTTTTGAAAGTAAATGCGTAGCAGGTTCGGGCGAATCAAATTTTTGAACGGCTAAGGGGGGACCCGAGCCCCTCCCTGCCCCCCATATGGGCGCCCATACCCCCGCCCCACCCTGGAGGAGATTCATATTTCTATACATCTAGGTAAGGAGTAATATAGGTTCCTAATATCATCCTACGCGACATTCGGCCAGGCATTTCTCACTTGTTGCTCCAGATTTCGCGGTGCCCGAATCTGGCGGCCTACCATGTCCCATACATGTTCGATTGGCGAAAGGTCTGGTAATTCAACTAGCCAAGAGAAAATATCAACAGTACGGAGGCAACTCAGAGATATGCGAGCCGTATGGGACCGGGAATTATTTTATTGGTAAATGGCCACATGCTCTCGTGTCACGAAGGGTAACGCAAACGGCCTCACCTCCACACACTAATCCGATGGTCATCTGCTCCAAGACTGAAGCGGGATTCATCGCTGAACACTATGCGATACTAATCTGCTGGCAGCCACGATGATCGGCTACGACACCACTCCAGACGACTCTGTTGATGGTGTGGGGTTAAAGGCAAACGTCTTAAAAGCCGCTGTGAACATAGCCCCACCTCAGCCAAGCGTCGTGAGATGGTGGAAGGTGCCACGAGTGGTATGGAAGAGACCGTAGCACGTTGGATGGCGGGAAATGCTGCCATTAGGTCAGCTTGGGCCTGTTACAAAACCAATTAATCTTATCTCGCATTCGTGCACCTTGGCCTTCCAGAGCCTTTGTTCAGCCGATGAGTTCCTTGCGGCAACCATTGCTGCCAACACATTTGCACAATAGTGTCCGTACGGTGCAGGTGGCGGCATATTGCTCGGTAGGACCAGCCAGCTTCACGCATCCCGACTATGCGACCACGTTCGAAGTCATCCAATTGGCTATAAGGTCTTCGACAACGTCGTAACGGCATTACTGGTTGCGTCTCCAGGGAACTGCAACGCTGATAACGAAAAAAAATAAACCGTTCGCAATTTTTACCTCTTTTATACGATGCCAGTTGCGCAGTAGAAATGCGGGCTATGATCGAAGTTAACACTCATTGGCTTTGAAAATTTAAAATTTAAAATTTAATTGTTTGAATATTTGGCCTAAAAGAATTTGCATGCAAAATTTCGAAATGATCGGATTTTTTTTTTTTTTGCAAACGAGTGTATATGCCCTTAAGTATACTTACCTGGGAATTTCTTCTAATTTTGAAATTGTAATCTAAAGCTATTTTGAAATTTTATTGTACATTAATAGAAAAAAAATGTTTAGGTCTTCTAAAACTGTGAAATTTGAAATACGTGCTTTGTGATGTAACTTCACCATTATAGGTGACCTTAAAATAATCGATATTCTCCATCTGCACAATTATCGAAAATTCATAAAATATAAAATTCACGCATAAACCCACATTATATAAAATTATTCAATAACTTACATATTGGGAAATTGTGATTTTTGAAAACAAAACTTTTAAGTGAATACTAATTTGGTGGCGCTAATGATCCTTGTTTATGTAGTTGACGAGGGAATGAAAATAAACTATAATCCTGAAAAATTATCCAAATTTTCTTCTTTGATGATGTAATCAAAATGCCTAATATATTTGTTTCTAAAACTGTTTGTCATTTTTATTAATGTAGATATATTTCTCTATCCACTTGTCTGAGAATTCATATTACCTTGGCACTCATCAATTTTTTCACATGAAAAAGCTTTAATGGTGACTAATGTAACTAATTCATGATCAGTGAAAATGTTCATCCACTCCACTATCGAAAAATTCGTTTCAGACGTTTTTAAATTTTAAAATATTATTTTATCATCTTATGAAACAACTAACAATAATTATTAAGTAACAAGGAGACGTTGGATAAATCGACAGCGTGAAAATCATTTTTTTTTTCTTTTTGGTAACTTGATTTCCTGATTCTCGAGAACGAACTTTGTAGACGACAATAGAACAACTCAATTGTAAAATGATTTGCAAAATGAAATCAAGTCCTTTATGGAATCAAAAACAAAATGTGTGTCAGAACTTTATAATAAAAACTGGCTCACAGATTTGGCATTTTTAGTAAATTTACCGCTCATTTAAATTAATTAAACCTGCGTTTCAAAGCGAAAACCAAGTGATCAATACAGTGTTTCAAACTCTAATAGCGTTCGGAATGGGACTGAAACTATGGCAATTTCACATTAAAGCAAACGATTTTATACATTTGACACGTTGGCTTAACACGGTCTTGTGAACAACGAAAAATATGAAACCTTGTTTTCAATCCGATACAGGAATTTGAGAAAAGGTTTATTGATTTCCGTAAAAATCATCAATCTTTTGGTATATTTGGGACTCTATTTTCTGTCGGCATAAACTTATTGCCTGCCAATTTTCAGATAGAATGCGTAGAGCCAGGGGCGGACTGGGTTTTCTCAAAGGGCTCATACCTTAAATTATCCGAGGGGACGAGTTCTTGCTCATGAGGGCGCACCGGCCCGGAAACCGGCGGTCCAGTCCGCCTCTGCGTAGATCTACAATCTGACATTCAACTTAAAGAAATATTTGATCATGATCATGTCTCTTTACTGGATTTCAATCAAATATATCTTCCCGGAGAAAAATATCCCCGTTTCACTATCATGCCTTATTCATGTCATCGCTATTTGGAAGCACCTATATTTGTAGAGCAGCTATTTTCAAGAATGAAGCACGCGAAGAATAAAACTAGAACCAAAATATCTCATGAGCGCCTTGAGAACTCACTGAGAATTGCAACAATTTCCATCGAATTAAATATCAAAGCGTTAGTGTCTCAGAAACAATGGCAAACATCTCATTAATTTTAAGTTGCTGGCTTGTCTTTTATAATAAAAAATCCCTGAATTAATGAAGTTTAAATAACTTAAATATTTAAATTATATATTCTACGTTATTTAGCTCGTCAGTTGTCTTTGGTTTTGGTGTATTTCATGTATGTGGCCCAAAAGAATTATTTTTCTTCCGCAATGAAAGAAATAGAATTCTTTGGGTCTATTTTCCAGGAAGATAAACCCAGCGAAGCCAAAAGGATGGACACCCCTGATTTAAATGATTTTAAGGAAATGATCCTATGCGAATTTCCAGGACATCTTGAAGCGCATTAAAATATTCAGTTGTGTTGAAATGTTGACATTATGAAACAACCTTTCAGTTTGAGGATTTAACCTATGATGTGTTGAATACAGGAAGGTTTCAAGCAAGAAGCTATAACTAACCGTTTTCCCAACGAAAAACTCTAATACTTTTCTTATCTATTATCATTGTGAAGAGGGCGTGGAATTTTTAATGGTAATTATTTATTTCGACAAAGAAAAACAGGACACAATTATTAATTACTAAACTTGAAACCAAGAATGAATTTTTGCTCATGCGTCCGTAAAAGAGTTATGTGAAAGGCGATTTCTCTTTTTTTTCCATAACTTACTCAATGACATGATGCGATAAATTATTTGATATTTCTGTTTCTGACATTTTTTCTTTCAAAATTTTTTCCATTTGCATTGAAATTACTTTTTTTTTACAATTTAATCTTAATCATTTTAAAATTTCGATTATTCAACCATTATTTTGTTCTAATATATGTTTTTAAATTGCTGCTGGTTATACTATAATATCTGGCGTTTACTTGATCTTCATTTCAAATCATGCTTTCAAACCGTAGTGAAATTAAATTCTCCAGTACGATCAATTTTTCTGTTTTCCAAACATTAGTGTCGCCTTGGTAAAAATACTTTAAAACGCTAACTTTAAGGTAGTTTTCCTCTTTAAAATAAAATACAGCCTTCCAAACTTGAAGAAAATTTTCCCGTGTTTCAACGTTGATGGTTGGAGGAGTGTGTAACATATTTTGTCTTGGTATCCCATCCATCACCCCGGGTGACAATTGAAATTGGATTTTTTGGAAGCATTGTAAGTCCACAAACACTCCGTAAATGATCACAAATCTACACATTGTTTCACCCAAGCGTGGAAGAACTTTTTATCCCTTCATCAATCATCAACAATCATCTCACCTTCTTCATCTTGGCTTCAAGTCGCCAAGAGCCGCAATTTCCAAGTGATCAACGAAGTACCTATTTGGTTCTCATAAATACCTTTTCACTCAATTTTAATAACTTCATCTCCATTTTAGAATATAACTTACTACTTTAAAAGATAAGTTTGTATTTTTATTTTTGAACAATTTCAGCAAAACTTTAGATACAAAAAAAAATACCGATCATGTGCCAGAAAATATTAATATCTATAGTATTATTCATCATGTTAAATATGTACAAAATTAAAATTACTTGATTTTTCAGAAATAAATTAATGCTTCACTAATTATGCATTTTCTTGAAATATATTGCCACGTAAATTGAGATGGTGTCTGCGTTAATTTTTATTATTGCTTGAAAATAGCAAACCTAGTTATTATGTCTACCGTTTCTTCATTCAAATTTAAAAAAAAATAGGAAAGTTCATTGTGGTTGGTTTTATCATATCTTCTCAGAATGAACGTACTAGTGAAAATACATTTATATAGAAAAATATTTTTTTATATATAGTCTACTAAATATTATTTATTATATATAGTCTACTAAATATTATTTATTATATATAGTTTATTAAATATTATTTATTAAACTGACACATATATGTTTCAATATCAATAAAAAGAGAACTTGCCTGTTTGGCCAGGTTTATACAGTGGCTTATCGGTTTGGATAAAAATAAATCTAGGGTGTGAAGACTGGAATCTCACTGTATCTTCACCGAATATTTCGTAGTCCTCCGCGTCAGTTTTAAATTTGCCTTTCACCTGCAATTTAACCTCAAAGTCTGCAATATTAGGCACTTTCAAGTCGATGAAAGTTTTTGAGACACCTAAAAACAGGAAATAGTATCGCAACGTATGCATCACGAATAAATAAATATCTCTTCGTAAGTCCATGTAATTTCAAATACAGCTTAATATAACTTTTTTTAATTACAAATAAACTTTATTTCAAGCAGACGCAAATGTACACAGTATACATAAGCTGTTTACTTTTATGTCATAAATATATACAGGTGTACAAACAGGATGCACAATAAATGGCTGCACTTTAAACATAGGCGTAGGCAGAAAGTCCATAAGGGGGGGGTTATAGGCTCAATGGGGACAGTTACAGACTGCAATTACTATATTCCTATGTTATACAAAAGTTCATTGCAATGGGGGTTACAACCTTTATCAACACCCCCCTGTATACGCCAGTGACTGTATATCTGCCTTGACAGCCATGAGTAAAAACGAAGTCTGACAAACCCTATGCTGGCCAGAATTTAATTAGTTACTGGGAAGGTACTCCAGGTGTCAGTTCTAGATTTTTATTAAAGTAGTACCTTTGGAGAGGTCTCATCTTGGGGAGCAATTATCTCAATTGCCCTCTCGCTGTAAAAATTAAAAGAAAATTGAACTGAAAGTTAATTTTTCGTTTTAAATGAAAATATATACTTATTCATGCATGTTCTTCTATCGCCACAGATATCACTGTTTTGCTACATTTTGATAAACTGCATATGTACATATTATTTTGCCACAAAACACGTTAAAACAAGTAATTTGATACCGTACCACTGTAAATACATAAAAATTTTAAAGGTAAAAAACTATGGTCTTAAAGTGGAAGAATATAAAATCAAAAATCGTTCCTCTTCCTCTGTTGAAGTGGATAGTAAACGACTTCATCATGCGTACATGCATAGCACGTATCTGTTAATTAGTCGAAACTTAAAATAATGAAAATTTATATGCATCGATGATTAAAAAATAACTTCTCAAAACAATTATTCTATATATATATACACCTTCATTCTATACTGATTAAAATTATGAAAGAATGACTATGCAGATGAAAGAAAAATCAATTTAAATAAACTCATGTCCAAAATTAAGGTTACATTCAATGTTATTTCAATGGGAGAGGTACATATCTTATCTTTATCTTTCGATGCGTTGTATTTATAAAAAAAAAATCATTCTACAGAAAATTGAAGAGCTATGAATAATTAACAGAATTTCAAGAAATCAACTTTTTTTAGATGTATCTTATAAAGGAGAATTCACAATCAAAAACGGTACAAAAATTGGTGGAAAACTGTAATTCGTGGAAAACAGATTTTGGATAACAAATTTGCTTCCATAAACAACAACAATTTTCTAATAATTTTGCATGTTAATGTGAGAAAATTTGTTATTCTAAATCAGTTTTTTTACGAATTTTCGTTTTAGACTTCGATAAAACAATACAGAGTTTCACCAGGAGATTCCATAACAAACAGTTATTTCGACACTGGCGTAAGGTTTAAAAACACGACGTTTCGGGAGCCAACTGCTCCCTTTGTCAAGTGAAGGCAGAATGAAGAGTTCGTGAAAGTCCTAAGCTTATATACCCGCATGTTGGGAATCCCCATCTGACGCCATTTGGTGCGGAGCATTTCCAGCTGGGGAAACCCCAATCGGGGAAACCCTCGCCGGGAAAGCCCCCGCACCCGACGATGTCAGATGAACACCCCCAACTCGAGGTTTTGCAAAAATCCTGTAAGGTTCTGGTAGAGGTTTTGCGATGTTTATTGCACGACTCCTCAAACCGTAGGTTTCCCATGATTCCAGAAAAAGTCTACTCCCCAGATTCGTCACATTCTGATGTAATATTTTCATCGAATGCCAATCTGGTTCGTGACCCTCCCTGAAGACATGTTCAGCCAACTGGTTTGAATCGTCTCCCCTAGCTACCGCACGCATATGCTCCTTCCCTCGTAGACGTATCGATCTTCCCGTCTGTCCAACATACACCTTGTCACAGTCTCCACACGGTATTTGGTAAATAGCACCAGATTTTTCCTCCTCAGGGACGCGATCCTTAACTTTAAGTAATAGATCACGCAGGGTGTAGACAGGTTTGTAGTAGGTCTTAACATTCACACAACTGAGAATTCGAGACAGCTTTTCTGAGACACCCGCCACATATGGCAAAACCACTGATGTCTTCCTAGTCTCATCCTCTACATTCCTGTTTCCACCACTAACACCACATTGGTTACGAGCGATAAATTTAGTCGGGTAACCGTTCTTTTTCAACACGCTTTTGTTGCGTCGTAATTCAACATTGCGAAGGTCATCATTACAACAATGTGTAAAGGCTCGTCGGTGCAAGGCTCTAATGACAGATGCTTTGTGTGATGCCGGGTGATGAGAACGAAAGTCAAGATACCTATCAGTATGTGTTGGTTTCCTAAACACCGTAGTCAACAGTCGCCCATCCACATCTCTATTTATCCGAACATCTAAGAAGGGTAATGAACCGCTATCTTCTTCCTCTAACGTAAATTGAATATGAGGGTTCAAGCTGTTCAAATAGAGATGAAAATCAGCAACTGAAGACCTTGGTAGGATAACGAAAGTATCATCGACGTATTGCTTCCACACCTTGACACAGTAAGTACACTCATCTAAAGCACTGTTTTCAAATGCCTCCATACACAAATTTGCCACCACACTCGAAGCAGGTGACCCCATCGCCGTACACCTCTTCTGTACACCTCTCCTATTGAAATAGCATTGACTGTAACTTCAATTCTGGACACGAGTTTACTTTACCTTCAGAAATAGTGAAAGTATTTTTATAAAATACTATACTGTTATTATTAATTTTAAGCAAACATATTTCCACTTCTCCTGGACCCTTAACGTCGAAAAGATGAAGTTGAAGCTTGTTATCTGATCGTTGGGTTAATACTCTAGGAGCCATAAGTAGAAAACCCCTACGATGAAAAATGTATTTGAAAATATTAATATTTCATAAGTAAAATATTTTCATATAAAACTAAAAAGAATGTACATTATACGTAAAATTGTATAATCAATAATTGAAAAGTTATATATAATTTACAGAAAAATGTAAAAGTAATATGAAAATACCTACTTCTTTGTGGTTGCAACATAGTTTAATACCACACATGTTACAATTAGTACGAACACTACAATGGCTTTAATAGTATAACGCATTTCAACTTCTTGACTTATCAAATATAAAACCTGAAAATGAAAAAACAAAAGATTAAGCCGAAATGTAATAAAATTTCATTTAAAATATATAAAGATAATAATACAATATATATATATTTTTTATTATTATTGCGATGTCACTTATAAACTAAAGCATAGAAGGAATGCTTACAACTGCTTCTCTAGTTGTTTAATATTTACATGCATTTGTAATCGACATAAAATAGACATAACAGAAACGGGTATTATTATTTTTATTGAAAGTTCGTGTTCTATAGGGAAGTCTTACACATAAAGAAATTTGATAATTTCTACGTGTTATGTGATTCAGTATTAAATCTGCTATAAAGCTTCAAATTCTGTCTATCTTATTAAATTTTACATTTTACACATGGCATCTACATTATGCTAGCACCATTCATACTCTGGGTTCGACTACCAAGGCTAAAAAGACCTGACGTGTATTCGATAACCATTGTGGTGTCATGTTCCATAACTCTTTTACCAACCGTTACTGAATTAAAAGTGTGTGATAGTAACGTTTAAAAAATGTATGCTGGGTAGAGGGCTGAAATTGGGCGGGATCCCACCTGAGCCCGGTCCAGTACTTCTTCATTTTTGGCGATTATTTAAATATTAGCCGGAGCCCCTTCAAAGCCATGAATGTCATGAAAAAGTAATGAATTGTTATTAAGGTCATAATATTTTTGCCCCAAAAATGGACATAAACAATTGATATGATTTATCGATTCTTTTGCAGCCATTCGATTTTTTAATCGATTTATCATAATATTAGGGCTCCTGCACTTTTTTTGTTAGAAATTAAGCCCTGATACTAGATATGACAGACGCGTTTTAAACAGACACGCTTTTTTTTCATCAGGAACCCCCCAAAAAAATTCAATTCATTCTTGTTGAAGAACAACATATCATTTCGAAAGGCATCGGTGCGCTTTCTCTCAACATCTAACTTGAAGGCTCTTTTAGACATCAATGTTCCAGCAAGTATGTCTGTATTCAATGTAGCTCTACATAATATTTTTGCAATTGAAGTAGCGGTACTCGATATTTGTGTCCTTAAAGGCTTGGAGATCGCGTCGATTTGTATTGATTGTACATTTTACGTCCCAAGGTGGCTCTATTGGTTATCTTAGATTGGATCGACGACTTAACGTGATCTCTGAATCACGATACAGTGACATACAGCGCTTACTGGGACTCGAATCCAGACCAGAGGGTCCAGTTTGAGCGAGTTCCAGTTTGAAAGAGAGCCTTTTTCCTTTAGTTAATACTAGAGAATTGATATTTAATTCATGAACGAAAAGTTTTCTCCAAAATGATTTAAAATGTTCTTCTAATAAATGTAAAAAAATATGCATCACTATCAGCACAATACGACCGAACTTGATGCAATTTACGGCTGAGAAAACGAATGAAGTTTGTAAAAACTAAAAAAAAAAAGTAGACTTGGGCGTACACTGGAACTCGAAGCCGAGACCTGATGGTCCGAATGGGGTTAAAGGTCGCTGATATACTAGAGATTCCTTAAAAGGCTATAAAACATGTGCTCCAATTTATACAAGTAAGATAGATAGAAGAGAAGTAATGAGTAGAATATCTTAGGTGGGAAAAATGGATTTGGAACATTATATAGGAAGAATTTTCTTTAGTTTTAGAATGGCTTCCTTCGGTTTGAAATTCGATTTAGGTATTAATGTACTATACACAAAATGTTTATGTTTTGACATTGCAAGATGCATGATAGATTTTTACTTCATGTTATTATTAAAGAATCAATAGTTAAGTCCTGAATTTCAAGTACACTCAAAAATTATTTAAAAATAAAATATTTGACTAAAACTTGTGAAAGCATATGCATTGTATTCATAAAAATTCAACCTACTTCACGTAATTTACGGCCAGGGAAAATAGATGAAATTCCAGAAAAAAAAGTTACTTTGGAGCGCGCGGGAATTCGAACTCAGGATCTTGTACTTCGAATTGTGTCAGAGATCGCTGCAATGCTAGAATTTTCTTATAAAAATGAAGGGGGAAATGAAATATGGGCTTAAGAGATATTGTTATGGGTATGTGGGCTGTTGAAAATGTATTTTAATTTATGCAAGTGGGGTAAAAACAATGGTTTGAAATGGAATTTCTTGTGCGGGAAAAGTGGATTTGAAACGTTATTAAGAAATACATTTTATATTTGTTTTAGAATAGCTTCCCTTCTATTTAACATTTGTATAATACTCACGTATTATATAAAAATTTTGAAAATAATTAATATTTAGTATGGAGGGCGCCACATTTTGGGCCCCACATCGGGCGCCATATGACCTAAATCCCTCTCTGCAAGTTTGATTATATTTCATCAGAATTTTCGCCGCGATATGCAGCATAATTTTTTTACAAAAATTCTGCTGGAAGCTATCTTAACATGAAAAATTGTATTCGACCAATTTCTTAAACGTCATCAAAACAACTAAAAATTATTACTCAATGCAAACATACTTTACTAATTGAAATCACTTGTCTCGCTCCCCACTCCTCTTAAAAATAGTCTAGTCCATTTAAATTCATTACGATTCTAAAAATGTCGCTTATTTCTAGCAATGTGGTTTTTACGCGCTTGAAATTTGATCGGCATGCGACGTGCACCTTTTACATTATGCTTGTTCTCATCAGGTGCATCTGCACCCGTATTTCGAGTGCATCTGTACTGGGATTGTGAATGCATCTGCACCCGGATTTTGGGTGCAATTCTCTCTCTCTCTCTATTCCACACGCACTTTATATCCGTCTCTTCCCCGAAATGCGACGAAAAATCGCTAAAAGTATGAGGAGGCTAGCATTTGCTGAAAGACGCACTTAGAATTCCTTAAATGCAATGGAAAATCGCTGAGTATGTAAGCAAAGTGGAGGATCATTGATGATTCTCTGATGTGCATAATTATGAGGTAAAATAACCACATTTTTATGAATGAAATTGTATTATTGGATAACAATTTTTGAACGATATTTGGAAAGGCTGCTTTACAAAATTTTCTAAAATTTCAAATTAACAAAAATGGGAGTGCTTACCTAAGCAAAGGCAGGTAGGCAGTATCCTATACTGTAGATTGCAATTTAAAAAAATCGCCGCTTTTAAGATTTTTTCTATAAACATTTGGCGTCTTAGAAACTTGTTCGTTTGTAAATCTGGGCCTGTACGTTTTTTAAATAATATCTGATGGAAATACGAATACACGCAAATATAAAGTAACCCGAAAATAAAATATAAAAATTTGAGCCCACTTTCAGTGGGACAACATTTGTTTTCACTCATGTTTTTATGCTCAATCTAGAGCTGTATTTATAGATTAGGAAAGGAGCTACCATTGCGAAACGGAGTCGAACCAGTGACCCTCCATATGAAGAACCGGGGACCTTAACCGACTTGGCTTCTGGAACACGGGAAGATACTCTTTTTCTGTGTATATAAAGTTTTGAAAGACATTATAACCCTTTACAAGGATGATTTAAAACATTTAGCAATCATTTTGTCCCTACGCAAGGTCATGATATCTTATAAAATCCCATTTTCGTTTTTTTTTTTCTCTCTCCAATAAACATCTGTATTATAACATCGTTTTAAGACTATTTTTGTTTTAATTCATTTTTTAATACTAACATCATGAAAGGCATAACAGTTTAAACCTTGTAATTTGATAATACTATATCGTCACAAAATTAGCTTTAAACCTCGATATTAGAATTACTACCTGGTTAAATTTGTAATTTAAACAGAATACCAATAGACATACATGCGCCATATAACATGTCTAGAAGAAAGGGAAATTGGAGAAGAAATCATAAGTATTAGTCATAGAAACTGATTCAAATTCAACTTCATGTTTGGGTATCATAGAAAATTATGCTTGTTTTGCAATAAAAAGATGCAAAAAAGCAAATAAATGTAATAAATTTACGAAACTAGAAATAAGCTAACATTCAATATCTGCATTGGTTAAAACAGCAAATTTTAAATGTGCGAGACATCCGAAACTGTGTTTCGACTTTTTCAGATTTTTAGAGTTAATTACTTTATTGTGGAAATTGTTAAATATCTAAATTAAAATTAAATAAAAAACGAGGATTTTTTTAATATTTGTGAATTTTAAAATAACGATACGTAATGCTAATACGTCATGCTTAAATATTTTTTTTTCGGCAATGACATTTGAAACCTTCAAATATTGTATTAATTTAAAGAAAATTTTAACTTTTAAAAGCTGAATATCGAAAAAATGCAAAATAATTTTAAAGATTCGTGTCCAATTTATTCAACTGGATGCTAAAATGATTAAATTATAGGATATATAGGTTCTGTAGGTTATCAAATAACTTTTGGAAACATCTCATGACTATGAATTAAATAAGAAATTATATACCGTATCTATATATGTGTAAATAATTATGCATGAAATAAAATATATAACTGTATAATACTCATACTTAACATTACTAGATGCATTATTTCTTATTCCATTAATTATCGTCATCCTCACTTTTTTAACCATGAGGATCTGCGATCACTTATTTCTATCCATCCCTTTGCCGTGAAGTTCAAACGAAACTCCTAAAATTATTGTGGCTGAAGCAATCACAATATAATAGAATTAAAGAACCCAGAATAAATGCTAATACTCACCACTTTATTTGGCTGAAGGAAATGTAGCTATATCAGTGAAAAATTCGCTAGAAGCCGTGGAAAGAAAATCATATATCCTCCACTCAGGATGTTTCTTGTTGAATGCGCAGAAACGGATTGCACATCAAATATTTATACCGTCATCAGACTATAGGTGGCAACACCAGCGGTTTGCGATGACGTCAAGAAATGGCATTCCAAACTAAACTCTTTCCCAGAACTGAACCCAAAACTCTGGCAAATCTTACATTAGGTAACAAATTTCAGGTGTAATTCAGTATGGTATCACATAATGAAACAACAAGTTACACCTTCTTGATCATGTCGTTTCATGAGATTAATAACAGCTTTCTTGTATAATCCGCGTAAAGTTGAGATAACGTCAACTTTGCAGTAGCCATGACAAGGTCGGTGTGAATGGGTAAGAGAGAAATCTTTATTCCTCATAAGTAAAGTGCAGAAAAATATTTTGTGCCAAATGATCTAAAAGTTAGCAAAAAAATCTAACAGCATATCTACATATTGCGGATACCTCAGTATTTGTATGAATAAATCGTATCGCATGCAATGATGCTCCTTAACTGCATAAACGTTAAGCTCGTTCATATACCAAAGTGAGGAATATTCTCAAACTAAATAGTTATTTCAATCGCTACTGGTAAAATGCTACCGAATAAATAAACGTTCATGAAGGGAATAAACGTGTGCTTACTGAACATATACACGCCCCAGTGGTTCAGTGAGTATAATCACCGTCATCTGGCTCGTTAGGTTCAGATTCGATTTCCAAGTTAGCTTGGTCATATGTGAGCGTATCGTGAGGTGATAGCAGTCGCCTGTATTTTGTCCCTGTGGAAAAACGATTGCCAAGGTTTCGTCTTTAGGTGACAGTATAGATCTGCCAGACATGAAGAAAGTTAAATGCACTTAAGCATGTGGGGAAAGGGTGGGAGGGGGCGACTAATGGGAGCATAACCTCATTACGATACAATTTTGTAGACATGAATATATGAGATTTTAGTTCTATAACCCCCTTATAACCTTGCGACCCCCCCATGAACTTTTTGCGTATGCTAATGGTTAAGCATACACTACAGTCGTAGACCCTCATGACTGTACACTCGTACCTTTCGGACTTTATATGCTGTTTATATGCTAAAGCCGTAGAAACTCCAATAATTTTACATCGTCAACGATAGTCTCTTAACTATTATTCAAAATTTCTGTCACACAAAAACCATCCTACATCGTCATCACTTCATAAACCTCGTTTCGTTTCACTTTTCAATGCTCGTCCCTCATGTATTCCAATCTTTGGCATGAAGTTGGAAAGTGCTGCCAATGAACTGGAAATTTCAAAAACCATGATAGCAGAATCGATGAAAAAACATCATTGCACCCTAGTTTGATAACGGCAATGACATCTGTTTGGACTTATCCCTCTATCTAAAAGTCAATACACCAGCAGGCATCCGCTGATCTATCTAGAATATATGAAGGCTACTCTTTCATTTTCACAGATGGATCAAAAGCGGATGAAGATATTGGTGCGGCATTTGTCCGTGGAAATATTATAAATAGTCAACAACTGCGTTATTCTCCATTTCACAGCAGAAATCCATGCCATAGGCTTTACACTGGAATTCATTTTATGTAATTCATTAACTCCAACTGTCATTTCTACAGATTTACTCAGCGTTCTGCAAAGTCTAGGTTCACATAAAATCTCACGCCACTCTGAAATCCACAGAGTTCCTAAATAACTTGCGGATATAAAAACTCACAGTATATTGTGAAATTCTGTGGGTTCCAGGTCATGTCGGAATTTCCAGCAATGAGCAGACTAGCATTGCTGCGAAAACAACAAATGCAAAACCTGATAATCCATCCATTCCTTTCCAAGATTTTAACACTCATGTCTTATCCCATCTGTACAAAAAATGGCAGTTGGAATGGGACAAGCAATTTTTTAATAAATCACACCTCATCAAACCAGAAATTGAAATGTGGCAGTCTAGCTATAGAAGTGACTGTCATAAAGAGGTCACTCTGGCTAGATTTCGCATCAGCCACACGCGCTTCCCTCATCAACCTCTGTTAAAGGAAAAAGACGGCCCGATGTGTGCCACATGTGGTGAACCATTAAATGTTTTACACATTTTAACCATTTGTATAAATTTTAACCAGCAACGCTCATCAGCTTTTAATCAAAATAATTTTACCCTTCGTGACATTTTATGCAATTCTTTTAATCATGAAATCATTTTTAATTTTTTATCTCACATTGGCTTCCCTCGTCTCATCTCATTTTACTGTAGCGTTTCGTTTTATTATACTTTATGTCTTTTTAATTATACTTTTTTATTTATATTCATTTTAAACTTACCTTTGTCTCACCTTAGTTGCTGTCCTTGCGCCATAAAAATACAACCAATCAACCAACCTAATGGTTAAGTACTACTACTACTGGTGGTGGGCGTAGGGTAGAGAAATAAACTAAAGATTCAAAATTGGAAATTGTTGAGTGTATTTCTATATCATATTCACAACCATAAATTAGACTCCGAAATCAATGGCCGAGATATAGTCCCCATAGATCTCGCAAAGTGAGATAAGATTAAAGGATACTGTAGATCAAGGCCGTATGCAAAGGGGATTGTAGTTAACCCCTCATTTAAACAATGTTATTATTACCTGCAAAATAAAATTACTTATGAGACACCATTTTGTTTCTATATAAACCCTCCCTTTATTTGAATTCTGTGAACGGACCTGCAGCAGGTTCAGGTTCAAAGAAAAGAACCAATGCCTATGCTAGCTATGTAGCACTACTGTTTCCTCAGAGCAGTGATTCCCAACCTTTTACTGCCGCGACACCAAATAGCGATTTGCATGTAACCCGCGAACCCAGTCTAGGTGGGAACATCAACATTTTTACAACAATGGTTTTCCAAGGATTTGACCAATACATCGATTAAAGTTTTAACTGATTTAGATCGATTTTTGTTCGCTACTTGAGAAAGACACATGTATTATAAATGCGGTGATAGAAAATGGCTAAATCATGTTTTCGCTTACTTGTAACACGAGTCATGTTCTTAACGTGGAGTCTGGCTGAATTTTTTACTTTTAACGGTTTTGGGAAAATTTTAGTGAATATCTAAATTATTTTTAATGCATATTCAAATCTTAAAAAGCGTTTTTCACTTTACAATGAAAATAAAAATATTAATAATAATTATTGGGAAATCTATAACCCTCTCGCGACCCTAAATCAACATTCCGCAACCATGATTCAGGTCGCGATCCGAGGTCGTGAATCCCTGATTTAAAGGAAAGAAATCGGAGAAAACAGAAGATGGGTTTTGAAATAATTTGAAGACGACACTGCTCCCTATTAAATTAATTGAGAAGGAAACAAATTAACACAGTTTAATGATAAGTTTAAAAAATTAGGATGGGGTATTTTATTCCTATGTTTGACTATTTGGTCATTTAAGCTTTAAGTTTTCTACTATTTCTTAACAATATGACGGACAGTATTTAATGAAGGCTAATAAGATAATTCTGGTATATTGTCTTCAATTCGTAGTACAGGTCTACAATCCAATTTCCAATTCAAACTCTTCTATAGACTTTTGTAAGAAAAAAAGGTTTTTGGAGGACAATTTGCAAAATTGCATGAAGAATATTATGATGGCATTTTATTCATTCATTGTGATGAATATTTACTGAATGACGATTTTTACGGATTAAGCTTAATAAGGATATCTTCGACGTTAGTTAACTTACACACAATTAAAGCCGCAAGTAAAATTGAAGTACAATTTTTCGGTCCTAGTACAGAACACGTAAGTAGTGGTATAATGAGAGAGAGAGATGACACGGAGGAGACACAAGGTGACACCGAGACACGGAGGGAGTGAGATACACAAGCATGGAAGGGGATGACTCACCGATCCTTTCTTAGCGATCCCAGCTCTCCTGGCAGCGGATTTTGGAATTTTATGTAAATATTTTGTTTTAAGGGATATTTCTCTTGATTTTTATATATGTGTATCTGATAGTCACGTGGCCCCTTTCTTAGCGACCCAGCTCGCCTGTCGGTGATTTTTGGAATTTTTTGGAATTTTTCTTGTTTCAAGAAATATTTCTCTTAGTCGTTGTATATATGTATCTGATGGTCACGTGTTCCGTTTCTTACCGATTTAAGCTTTTCTGGTGGCGGATTTTGGAACTTTATGTAAAGTTTTTGTTTCAAGGGATATTTCTCTTGGTTGTTGTATATATGTATCTAATGGTCACGTGTCCCTTTTCTGGCAATAGTGACACTGGTCTGCCACCATATTGGTCACGGTATGTTTACGTCATCTTAACAACATGGATGTCATAATTCAGTGAAGTTATGAAAAGGAGGTATTAACCTTTATTGTTCTTCTTTGTTAGATGTGTGTAGTTTTTGTGGCGTTTAAAAATGTGGAAAACAAATATTCTGGTATATTTTTGTGCCGAAGTCGCTATATCAAGTCCTCGAAGTAGGAGTCTAACAGTTCTTCATTCACGACCATGATTTTTCCTTTCTTCCTTCCCTCCTCTGTCTCTCTTCTTTCCCCGCCTCCTCATCCCTCCCTTTCTCCTTTCCTTCGTTCCCTGCCTCTCCATCCCTTCTTTTCCTCTTTCCTTCCGTCCTCACCTCCTCGTCCCTTTCCTTCCCCATCCCCTCTTCTTCCCTCACTTCCTCCTCCCCTATCATGTATATTATCACTTTCTGGTAACGGCACTGGAAAGCGTCATTCAAACGAGGCCTAGCCCAAGATCTCATCTTGCACTCATGTCATGACGAAATTAATCTATCGTTCTTTCATAATCCATTCCAGCACATTTCTTTTCTTTTTCAACCGCGATTCTACAAAAAAAAAACCGTCAAGAGTTCAGAGATAATACAATTCACTGCAACAAACAAATGCAGCCAAAATAATAACGAAGACAATGCATGTGTGACGTCACAAAATGTATAACATCACAAGACGATCTACACCTATTTTTTACTCTTTTCAAGAGGAATAAAGCACTAAGGTACGTGTTCTGTACTTTCGCCAAATGTTCTTTTATTAAAAATACATAGGTCTGTGTAGCAGACCTGTAACCACGCCGGGGCTAGCAGGGCCTTGGCCCCAGTTTTCCCACACTAGTGCGCCAGTTGCCTTATCGAGCTATTTATACTCTATATGTAGAACATTCCCCGGATACCTTTAGCACCCTTTCCCGTGCCCCTTCATCCCAGCTACAGGCCTGATGTGTAGCATTAGTTTTTTGTACACACATAGTATTATTCTTTTAAAAATATTTTTCGTATTCATCATGATTGCAGTAGTATACTAGGAATTCTAAATATTTATACATTCAGTATAGGCCTGATAATTCAAGCTAAATGGGACCGAGCTGAATACCGAAAACTCGGATTCTCCGAAAAATAATAAAAAATGCATAAGATGTTATTTCACTTGGACAGGGACATTCTTGGGTTATTGGCAAAAAAAAGATATCTCTCTTCTCTTATTAATTTAATATTATTTCATTTAGAATTTGATATGTGAAGTGTTTACTTATATCATCATCATCATCATATTCAACCATTATCTATCCACTGCTGGATGAAGGTCTCTCCAAATGCTTTCCACACAAGTCTATCCTGAGCAATTCGCTTCCACGTCACCCCAACCTGTTTTCTTATTTCATCCACCCATCTAGTTTGAGGACGTTTTCTAGGTCTTCGGTGGTCTCTTGGAATCCAGTTCAGAATTTCTGTTGTCCATCGTTGATCAGTTCTTCTTGCAATATGCCCAGCCCATCGCCATTTCAGCCCTTTTACTTTAACAATGATGTCCTCTACTCTAGTTTGCTCTCTCACCCAAGTGTTTCTTTTTCGATCTCTCCTAGTTATTCCAAGCATGCACCTCTCCATGCTCCTTTGCGTTGTCTGTAACTTTCGTATTGCTCCAACTGTTAGACTCCATGTCTCTGATCCATAAGAGAGGACTGGCAATACACACTGGTTGAAGACCTTTCTTTTTAGACACAAAGGCAATTTCCCCTTCAGGATAAAACTGTTTCTTCCAAATGCACTCCAGCCAAGTTTAATACGTCTGTTGAGTTCTTTCATAATGTTGCCATCCATTGAAATCAGCTGGCCAAGGTAAATATATGAATCAGCAATTTCTAGCTCAATGTTGTCAACTTGTATTTTTGTTTCCTCTACAAAATTATTGAACATGATCTTAGTTTTTTGTAGGTTCATCTTGAGTCCAACTTCTTTACTTCTAGTTGAGAGCTCCTGTACCATGTCTTGGAGTTCTGATGGGTTCGTTGAAAAAATAACAATGTCATCAGCAAACCGCAAATGATTTAAATATTCACCATTTATTTTTATTCCCTTGTTATTCCAATTTATCTGCTGAAAAATCATCTGTAAAGCTGAAGTAAAAAGTTTTGGAGAAATGGTATCTCCCTGCCTCACACCTTTACCAATTTTGATAGCTTCGGTATCTTTATGTAACCGAAATTTTGCACTTGCATTTTTATACACACATTTCACCATGTCAATGTACACATCCTCGATGTCTGCTGATCTTAAAGAGTTGATGACTGCTGATGTTTTAATAGAGTCAAAGGCCTTCTCATAGTCAATAAATGCCACACACAATGGAAGTTCATATTCATGTGTTCTTTCAATTAATTCTCTTAATACTTGAATATGGTCCACTGTACTGAATCCACTTCGAAATCCAGCTTGTTCTCTTGGTTGAGCTGCATCTAATTTTTTCTGCAGGCGATGTGTTAGCACTTTTGTGAAGATTTTATAAATAGCAGGTAACAAGCTAATTGGTCGGTAATTTTTTAAATCCTCTTTATCACCTTTTTTATGCAAAAGAATTACTGTTGCAGAATCCCATTGGTTTGGTATGTTACCACTGTTGAGGCATTTGGTAAAGAATTTTGCGAGTATGTCTTCTACATGTTCTCCAGCTTCTTTTAAGATATCTAATGTAATGCCATCATCGCCAGGGGATCTTCCTTTCTTCATACTTTTTATTGCAAATGCTACTTCTTCTTTTAAGATTTTAGGAGCTGTTCCTTCGACTATCTCAGAGTCTTCGTTTAATCCACTGTTTCCCTCATACAGCTTTCTGTAGAATTCTTCAACTCTTCTAAGTATTTCTTCCCTATTTCTTGTTACAGTGCCATCCTCTCCTTTTAATGCAATGATGTGTTTCTTCCCAATAGACAAACTCCCTTTAACAACCCTAAGGCTCTTGTTGCTTTCAATGGCCTTCCTTACTAACTCACAATTGAATTTTCTTATATCTTCTTTCATGTTTTTGCGCAAAGTTTTGCAAAGTTCTACATACTCGATCTTGCGACTGGTATTTTGATTGTCCACCTTCATAAGTCTTCGCCTTTTCATGAGTTGTTTCGTCTTCTCAGATAATTTGCTATTCTGCTTTTTACATATTACACCACCAATTTCCCCAGCAGTTTCAATTATTGTCTTAACAATGTTTTCATTTGCTTCTGAGATGTCAACTTCTTCAATAAGTCCTTCCAGTGCAGAAAAGCGATTTTTTAATTCCAACTTGAATGCCTCGGTATTTTCTTTTAATTTCTTTAAATCCACCCTCTTACA
>QLNU02014176.1:4821345-4877127 GCA_006491805.2 Dysdera silvatica
GATCATTATCTCAAAGAGAGAGAGAGTTATATGGTTTCATGAAATGAACACGTTCCTCCTGCAACCAAATTCAATACTTCCTTATTGGAAATAAAATGAAATTATTTTAGATTTGTGTGTGAACGTTAAGGATAATTGCGATGTATTTCAAAACAAAAAAAAATTATAATAATTTAATATTAATTGTGAATTTAGTGAAATTGTTGCCTTAAATTATTATGCGCAGTGATATTTTCCAATCTAGATCAAGAATTTATAGTTCGCAGCATTCTATATGTAAAGATAGTAGTAGAAAAAGTGCTTTATGGAAGATTGCATTCTTTGAATGACGTTAACCCAAAATGAATAACTCTTAAAAATTAATTTTTATTAAATTAATTTAATAATTAATTTGAAGTTTACTTCAAAAGAAATTCACAACTATTATATATAATGTGTTTATTGAAGTAAATACTTGAGAATATATATATATATATATATATATGGCCTGCAAAAGGGTTGCTGGTATCTAACTGGAAGGAGACCCACACGCTGAACGTATGTGACGATGTGTGGAACCGGCCAGGCCAGTAACCTAGTGTCCTACCCCGCCTTCAAGTGGTGCAGGCTGAGCTTTCTATTTATGTGGCAAATTAATATTTGCTACACGGATAGAAAGGCGGAAGGGGAGGGCTAATTCACCAACCCGTCTAGCCAGCGTGGTGAAATTATGGCTAATTCCTCCATTATGTTGACACACCAGAAACCATGGCCCCTAGTCTCCAGGTGCTGGAGTGCTCCTGATCAAGGCAGCGGTCAGTGTGGCATGAAAGCAGGGGGTGCTAAGAATCACTGGAATGGCCCAGGCTGCCGTTTGTTATTGACCTTGGCTACGTTTAATGGACGATCCCTTGCTTCTGAAGCAAAACTTCAGGAATTGGAAGAAGAACTTGACAAGATCAAATGGGACATTGTAGGACTCAGTGAAGTTAGAAGAAAAGGTGAAGAGTTGGTGGAACTTAAAAGTGGACATTTGTTTTATTATAGAGGAACGGAAACTGGAAGAACAAGTGGTGTTGGCTTCTTAATCAACAAAAGAATTAAAGACTACCTTCTTGAAGTCGAAAGCACGTCAGATCGAGCAGCGAGGCTCGTTGTTCAACTAACCCAGCGATACCAACTTCAAATAGTACAGGTATATGCACCAACATCAAGCCATACCGACGAAGAGGTTGAAGAATTTTATGAAGAAATCAAAGAGTTACACACCAAAGGGAAACAACATATCAAGCTCATCATGGGGGATTTCAATGCAAGAATTGGACAACAGGAACAAGGAGAGACATCGGTTGGTAAATACGGATATGGGGAAAGGAATGAACGTGGCGATCAACTCATCGAATTTGCAGAAGCTGAAAATCTTAGCATCATGAATTCATTTTTTAAGAAGAAACCGCAAAGAAAATGGACATGGAAACACCCAAATGGGGGAACTAGTGAAATTGACTATATCCTGGCAAACAAGAAATCAATTATTGAAGATTGCAGTGTACTGAACAGATTTAATACTGGAAGTGATCATCGAATGGTGAGATGTAAAGTGCACTTAAATACTAAATTAGAACGACAGAAGCTCATTAGGAAACAAGTAAGTAAGAGGGTGGATCTAATGAAACTGAAAGTAAATACCGAGGCATTCAAGTTGGAATTAAAAAATCGCTTTTCTGCACTGGAAGGACTTATTGATGAAAGTGATATCTCAGAAGCAAATGAAAACATTGTTAAGACAATAGTTGAAACTGCTGGGGAAATTGGTGGTGTAACCTGTAAAAAGCACAATAGCAAATTATCTGAGAAGACGAAACAGCTCATGAAAAGGCGAAGAGATATGAAGGTGGACAATCGAAATACCAGTTCCAGGATTGAGTACATAGAACTTTGTAAAACTCTGCGCAAAAGCATGAAAGAAGACATAAGAAAATTCAACTGTGAGCTAGTAAGGAAAGCCATTGAAAATAACAAGAGCCTTAGGGTTGTTAAAGGAAGTTTATCTGTTGGGAAGAAACACATCATTGCATTAAAAGGAGAGGATGGCACCGTAACAAGAAATAGGGAAGAAATACTTAGAAGAGTTGAAGAATTCTACAAAAATCTATACGAAAGTAACAGTGAATTAAACGAAGACATTGAAATAGTCGAAGGAACAGCTCCTAAAATCTTAAAAGAAGAAGTTTCATTTGCAATAAAAAATATGAAGAAAGGAAGAGCCCCTGGTGATGATGGTATTACATTAGATATCCTAAAAGAAGCTGGAGAATATGTAGAAGACATACTTGCAAAATTCTTTACCAAATGTCTTAACAGCGGTAACATACCAAACCAATGGGATTCTGCAACAGTAATTCTTTTGCATAAAAAAGGTGATAAAGAGGATTTGAAAAATTACCGACCAATTAGCTTGTTACCTGCTATTTATAAAATCTTCACAAAAGTTCTAACACATCGCCTGCAGAAAAAATTAGATGCAGCTCAACCAAGAGAACAAGCTGGATTTCGAAGTGGATTCAGTACAGTGGACCATATTCAAGTATTAAGAGAATTAATTGAAAGAACACATGAATATGAACTTCCATTGTGTGTTGCATTTATTGACTATGAGAAGGCCTTTGACTCTATAAAAACATCAGCAGTCATCAACTCTTTAAGATCAACAGACATTGAGGATGTGTACATTGACATGGTGAAACGTGTGTATAAAAATGCAAGTGCAAAATTTCGGTTACATAAAGATACCAAAACTATCAAACTTGGCAAAGGGGTGAGGCAGGGAGATACCATTTCTCCAAAACTTTTTACTTCTGCTTTACAGATGATTTTTCAGCTGATAAATTGGAATAACAAGGGAATAAAAATAAATGGTGAATATTTAAATCATCTGCGGTTTGCTGATGACATTGTTATTTTTCATTTCACATATATTATATATTTCGTTTCACATATTCATTTGTGCATCTCGACATTTTCTTTTCCGCCGTTTTCGTCGGAAAAAAAAAAAAAAATAAATGTTATGGAAGAAAAAAATTGCATTAAAGTTAGACATATTTTTCTCGTATTAGCCGAGATTCTACTTTTTACTCGTAAAAACCGTAAAACTCTTAATGTAAATAGTGAACCAAACTTAACATGCAGATTGCTCGTTTTAGCCGTGCTCGTATTGAGTTCGACTGTATATACATATGAATATATGGAGTCGTAGCCCCATAACCCCCTTATGAACTTCCTGCGTACGCCTGTAATCATACTGCCGGTATAATACTACCCTTTAACGGTACGGAAAGCACGACATTCGAATTAACTACCTAAACGACGGTAAAAGAGGTATTTCGAAATGCACGCCGTAAAAAATAGCGAATCGTGGGGAATCTGCAAGGTGTCTCTAATGGTGGCGCCACGATTGTTTCTTTCAAAAATTAACGCTCTGATCTCACGATTTGCAAGTTTTATACAGGGCGTCACTTAGTAAAATCTTTCAACAAAGTTCTAGAAACTTCTTTTTGCGCATTAAAACAATATAAGTGGTCACAAATGACGCCCTTTTAATTTGTCCCTTTATTCTCTGGTTTAAGGTATTTGCTGTCTATGATATTCTTAAGGCAGGGGTTCTCAAACATCATATTATTCGGACCCCTTTCCTTATTACATGCTCAGCTACGGAATCCTTATTACATGCTCAGCCCGGAACTCTTTTCACACCACATGCTTAGCCACGGAACCACTTTCCTACCACATGTTTAGCCACGGAACCATTTTCTTACAACATGCTTAGCCACGGAACCTCTCCATAAACATTATTTAAGGAAAACCTAAAAGGTTATTTATCACTGCTTAGATATAACATATAAATAAGCAGGGGCGGACTGGGTCTTTTCAAAAGGCGCAAATATTATAGCCCATGAGGGCTAAGTCCTATCGCCCATGACGGAGCACCAGTCTGGGGGCTGGTTGACGGGCGGCATAGCCCGCACCTTCAAATAAGTTATAATTCAGCATAAAATGGTAGGAAGTACTTTTTTTTATGGTTGTGGAATATTGGTTAAGATTAATCAACTCTATCTAAAGGGGTTGTTGTTGGTTGTTGGGAGGTGCACTTTCTTAAAATTTTCGGCGACGCTTCTCGAAGTGTATTCCAAATATTGCTCTAAAGCCCCTATTACTAATTTATGCTCTTCTTTAAAGTTGGGGTCCCAGCAATGCAACAAAGAGAGACTGGTCTCACCACTCAGTTCATGATGTACTAGTTATCTGAATAGAAGCTATTTTCTAAAATCATATATATATATATAACCAAAATTTGAAATAATCTGTTATATGCAGGAGAAATATTTTTCAAGTTTTATATCTATAAAATGAAACAAAAATCTCTAATATTGCATTTTTTATTAAAAGATCAAAAATAATATAATAAACGATCTGCGGCCACCCACGAGGTTGGCTGCCCAGATGTGGGGGCATCTTTTTCACTCCTTATAAAAATAGCTCTGCGTTTGAAAATATCTCACAAAATAACTTAAATACCTTTATTTTTTTAATAATGACAAATAGCAGATTTTATAATGTAAAGAAATAGCCAACCTCTTTCAAGCAAATTCCTCGAATCTTCCACTCTAAAAAAAAATGCCGAAAAAGAATTTCGAAAACAAAATTCCAAAAATTTTATCGAAAAAATTTCAATAAAAATTTAACGGAAACTCGATCTTCCGAGATTCTAATGTATATAACTGTACATTTGTTTTCTGGATAATAGGAAAAATACCCTACTTAATTGAATGGTATTTGCTAAAACCGTCAGCATTTCTTTAATCGGAGACAACTTTAGTAATTCGATTCCACCCTCTCCAGATAACGCAAACTGCTTTTAACACAAAACACTCTTAGCTGCAAACCGAGTATTGTCGTTAGAAGGGTTTTTCCGTATGTATATGTTAATTAAGACTTCAAATGCGCTGAAGAAAATAACCCGATACCTTTATATATATCCCATATACACTCTATAACAAAAAACAAAAAAATCGACGCACCAAGAAGGAGTTGTCCGATTGCGATAAAAATTGGTGGATGTGAAGAACATACATAGAAAAAGAAACGATTAAAATTTCAGAACAATTGAATGATTTATTGCAGAGTTTGACCGTTACAAAGGGAGGAAGTCAATAAGGCGTTGGTCCACCTCTGGCCTGGATGCAAGCTGTCACCCGGCGTGGCATAGACTGATAAAGATCCCGGATGGTGTCCTGCGGAATTTCTTGCCAAATTGTCTCCAACTGTCGGGCTAAATCGTCAACATTCCGGGATGGTTGCAATCGCCTTCCCATAGCGTCCCAAATGTGCTCTATGGGAGAGAGATCAGGAAACCTAGCTTGCAAAGGAAGTGTTGGGCAAGCTTGAAGACAATTCATAGCAACACGTGCCGTGTGCGGCCGGGCATTGTCTTGTTGAAACGTAAGTCCAGGGTGTCGCAAAAGGAACGGTAACACAACCGATCGTAGAATGTCGTCTACGTACCGCTGTGCTGTAAGTGTGCCAGAAATGACCACCAAAGGGGTCCGGCTATCAAAGGAGATGGCACCCCAGACCATAACGCCCTGTTGTGGGCATGTGTGGCGTGCGATAGTAAGGGCAGGATCCCCACGCTGCCCTGGACGTCTCCAGACACGTCTGCGGTTGTCGTCAGGACACAGTTGGAAACGGGACTCGTCACTAAAGACTATACGTCCCCAGTCAGCGCAGTTCCAAGTTGATCGAGCCCGGCACCACTGTAATCGGACTTGACGGTGTAAAGGCGTGAGAGGTAAGCGGCGTAACGGTCGGCGCGAGCGTAAATTCCGCTCTCTCAGTCGTCTGCAGAGGGTCATGTTGGACACATGTGTGCGGGCCACACGTTGGATAGTTGATAACGACGAATCCGGTGCTGTGACAGCTGCTCTGACAATCGCTCTGTCTTCCCGTTCTGTTGTGGCCCTAGGTCGACCGCTGCCGTCCCGACGCTGACATCTGCCGTTGTTGACCCACTCTTGCCAGCACCGTCCAATCGCCGCATCGCTTCGACCCACATGTCCAGCGATTCTTCGATTCGTCCAACCAGCCTCTTTCAATCCGATAGCACGACCTCTTTCAAACTCTGACATATGCTCGTAATGAGCACGAATCTTTCGGCGAGGCATTGTTACAGTCGACGTAAGATATCCGCAGTCAAAATGCAACAGAAATTTTGACCACATATTGAGAATCGCTCCTTATATACACCTGCTGAATGCGCAGTTCCGATGCGCTGGAGTTCCCGCTATTCATTCATTGGACACCAAATTTTAATCATTTGCATGTTCGGTCAAAATGTCTTTGCATACGAAATTTCATTACAATCGGACAACTCTTTCTTGGTGGGTAGTTTTTTTTTTGTTGTTGTTGTTATATAGTGTAGATACAAGGTATCTACATATCTTGATATATGTCCGGTAACTATCATTTGTATTAGTTTTTCTCTTAAATTCGGAATATACTAGAAAATACGAGCGTTGAAAAACTTGAAAACGTTGAACAAGTGTCTGTTTACTAATATAATAATATAGTAATTTCTCCAATTAACAACTTTCAAGGGGGTGGAGAAGAATTTACATATAAAAGGTTAAACACTGGTAAAATAGCAATGAAAAAGATCACTCAAGCTTTCGGACGCATCAGCAGCAGTCCTTCATCAGGAGTAATGACGATGGGAGAAGAATGCCTTTAAAAAAGGAGCTCAAATAGAATGTGCGTAATTCTATGAATTTGATATCGGAGCTGCAAAATACCGTCGTTGAACGGAAATATCCAACTTATAACGACGTTATTAAGCGATATTAATGTTATATAAATACAAAGTCCAATTTCTATAAATAATTATATAAATACAAAGTCCAAATTTACGAAAATGGCCTGATAGGCTCATTTTTATAATTTTCTTCAGAGTTATCACATATTCAATGTTTTCGGTAAAAAAAATTTCAGTATACTCAGGCTTATATAAATATGTATATATTGTACTTTGCGTATAGAATATATACAAAGGTATCGGTCTATTTCCTAAACATCCAATATGTCATAATTAACATAAGCAATACTTTGTGACGTTTTCACAATCAATACAATAGCTTAATAATATTTAGTTAAACGTATCTTTGAATAAGTGCTGGGGTTTCTTTACTCCTTCACATTGGTCATTGAATTTCAGTTTAACTGAAATTCCATTTATCCGTAACCGTTATCCGTTCTGTATTCAAATCTTTCCCCGTTATCCTGAATAATCAGCACTGTACTGTACAGCCATTTTAATTAAATCGGATATACGATTTCCAATCATTTTACAAAAATATACACGCCTGTGCGCACTTCAATGCACGAACAGTACAATATGAGTAGAACACACATGAATCAAAATGACTCAACACCAAACAACAGTCATTCAAACATACCCGCGAGGACTATTGCACCTGTATTTGGAATTAGAAGTAAGTGAAGAAGAATAAATTTACTGAAATCTCATTTCTCAGAAAACTTCTTAATTAGGTGGTTCAATACTCGCAAAGAAAAGAATGATTTTTCTGCGCCTGGTGGGAGTCGAACCCACATCACCTCGATTTCCTGTTGAGAGCTCTACCCATCAAGCTACAGATGACGATCACTCTCCCCTCTGCCAGCGCGTACATAGGGCTTTCACCACGAACAAGTCCGCAAAGAATGGTGCAGTACTTTGACTGCTCTTTAAACCAAGGTAAAAAGCCAAAGAAGCCAAACGTCCAAGCCATTCTTTACGAACTTGTCCGGGGTGAAAGCCTTATATACGCTCGCAGAAGGGAGAACGATCGTCGTTTATAGCTTGATGTGTACAGCACTTAACCGGAAATTGAGATGTGGGTTTGACTCCCACCAGGTGCAGAAAAGTCGTTCTTTCTATGTGAGTATTTAATCATCTTGTGGGCTCCCACAATGCAAATGCTAGTTCACTTCGCAGGCTTTCTTAACTGGTGCTTCTAAGAAACGCAAGGAAAGCACACTTCAGAGGATTTTTAAAATCTTTAAAAAATCTTTTTTTTAATTATTGTAAAAAAGTATGCACCTTTTTAGACATTTTAAAACAAACCCGGTGAAAATCGATGGAGTATTAAGCTCAAAAAAGCAGCAAAAACATAAACACCAGTAGTATATTATTTAAAGGCAAATAAAACTTTGAAGCTTGTTTTCACGAAACGTACTTTATGAAGTTTGCACGCATATTTTCTGAAAAACAGTTTAATATAATTTAACGAAACTTTTAGAATAGCTTTAGTTTATGAACCTTCAGCCTCCCAAGCTAAAACTTGCCACATTTACTGTATTTTGTAAACATGAAGAAGATTCTTAAGTGCAAAAAATTACATAAATATCATATTTAAAAGTTAAAAAATTTTAAATGTATCTAATATTTTTCATAACTTTTTTTTTTTTGGTAGAGTGCAAAGAGACAACATTTCTAAATAATTATTATTAATAAAAACTCATATTAAACTAAAATTTAAGTTGTAATCATTCGCGCAGTAGGTTTGGCTCGGTGTTTTGTTAAGTAGAAATTAGGCATTTCATATTTTGTAAATTAAAAAAAAAAATGATAACGTATTCAAAAATAATACTAAAATATAAGAATGTATGACTATTTTAATTATTTGATTTCATTTCAATTCATATAATACTTTCTGAGTTAACAAGTTCTGAAATTAGTGCAAAATTTGGGGTGGAGTTTTTTTTTTTTTTAGTTCTATGTCCCCTTAAAATAAGTTCAATTTCTAAAATTGGCAAAATGCCAAGTTGTATACTTTTGTATGGTGTTTTCCAAATGTACATAATTTCACCTTCCGTATCTAGCAAAATATTTTGTATAATTATAATTTCACTTTTTATATTTGGCAATTCTAAAATCAAACCAGTCTAACTTGATAAATAATAATAATAATAAACTTTGTTTATTTAACCCAAATTTTTATACATTTTTGTGAAGTACATATCATAAACAATTGAGAAAACGTAGAAGAAATCTTTGAGATTTTATATTTAAAATTTAGATTAGAATTGAAAGAGAATATAAAGCGGAAACTTGTTACGGGATTTTCTACCATCAAAGTGCGCATATGTCTCATTGAAAGCTCCGCCAAAAAGGCATACTAAATTTATTTAACATTGTATTGTAATTTAATTAACTTTTGGAAAATTATTGAATTTATCTTAAACATTTAAAGCTTAAATAAATATTGCTTTCAACTGGATGGAACATCTACATTTCTTCAACATTTATTTCTGAAATTTGGTACAAGCTCATCATGGGGTATGTATGATAAGAGAATTACTTTAATTAAACTTCATATAGTTGTTCATACTTGTACTATTTAAGAAACACAAAAAACAATTAAAAACTGATAGCTTTCTAGTTTTAAACTGCTGTTTCCGAGACGTTCTGTTAGACAGAAAATTGAAATACCATTTACACATTAATTTCTGTGTTACACTATTTAATGCGGCAGACTATCAAAAAAAAATCCACACAACTTTGAAAGATAAAATATTTTTTAATTACATGTTAAAAAAGTCCAAAAGTGACGTAAGGGACTAAAACGAAAATTATGAACACCCTTTTAATTATGCTAATGCATTACAAAAAATGTATCGTTTCGTGTTACAATACAAGTTATGACCTCTACATCAGAACTAAACTGTATACTGTCTTGTTTAATAAAGTCTATATTTTCAACACTTTAGTTTGCATGTCGGCGCACCTGCAGTTGTTTTAATTTTGTTACTCTAATAATGGTTTTTCGATAGGCTAAAGGAAATGTAATTCTAATTAATATGCAGAACGCTCATTTTTACACCTAAATCCAATTCTGTCAGGTTCAGTATCGTGTTGTTAAAGTTCATTATACATGTTGAAATACTTTGAATTTAAAGCAATTGACTTTGCAGAGTCCTTTGCTTCAATTGCACGAACCCTCAATTTCGTAAGTCGCCTTTTGTTGATCATCTAAAAAGGAAACGAGCCATTAGTTATACAATGCTTGTAATAAAAACAACACAAAGCTCGGAACTAAAAACACTGAATACTAAATTAATAACGGTTGAAATTAGAAACAATTTTTATAAACTTTTTAGGCATAGTAATAGTAACGCCGATGTTATGGCCGGGTTAGATGGTGAAGTATTCGCAAAGAAAATAAATGTTTTGTGCGTCTGGTGGAGCACGATCCCACGACCTTCCACAATCCGGACAGGTGCTCTTACCAACTGAGCTACAGAAGACAAAATGGATTCCCCCACGAACGTATTTAAAGTGTATTTTTTGTAAATAATAAAGGTTTGTTTTGCAAATTCTTTTGTAGAGTCTCCAAGAGAGTAACGTTAAACGTAACTACGCTTCATTTTATAATAAAGACATCCATTTCATATTTTGAAAATAAAATTATTATGATTATTAAAATTAATTAAGTTCTCGTGCTTTTTGAAGCAAAGGTTCACGAGGGATAATTAATCAACTGAAGTAAATTTCAGCACCTATACAATATAATATTTTATTTTACATCGATACAACATTAAACTATACAATATCAGAAAATAAATAAATTTCAAAATAATACAAAATTTCACCAGGAGATTCTTCATCGAGATGGCTCGAGGAGATGGCTTCATCGTTGCGTGAATTGCTGTCCTGCCAGAAACTTCTTCAGCGGACCGAAAACGTGGAAATCACTAGGGGGCGAGGTCCGGACTGTATGCAATCAGAACCGCCGACAAGCTCCGGTCATTTCACTGGGAGAGTCTGGACCACCCACCATACAGTCCGGACCTCGCCCCTAGTGATTTCCACGTTTTCGGTCCGCTGAAGAAGTTCCTGGCAGGACAGCGATTCACGTGCAACGATGAAGCCAAGACAGCAGTCCGACGGTGGTTCCACAGTCAGCCGGACGAATTCTACCACAGGGGCATCTCAAATTTAGTGCTGCGATGGGACAAATGTCTGAACCGGTGTGGGGACTATGTGGAAAAATAGTGTAAGGTACGTAGAATAGTACGTATATTTGTAATTACCTGTATGTACCTTATTTTGGCTAATAAAAAATAGGGGCAAAGACTTTCTGATTCGCCCTCGTAATGTATGGATCAAAGAACTCTCATTTGAAGCACAAAGCAAGGGTGCACCTATGTTTGGCGGAGCAAATTAGAACTATTCGGTCCATATATTACAAGTTAGGATATTATATAATACCCTAGTTTGTAATGTATGGATCAAATAGCTCCGATTTGAACCACAAAACACAAGTAATTAAATTTAATTTCACATTTTGCAGACCTTGAAATTTGGAACCTCACCACACTTTTCAGCAAAGGTAACTAAAAATTTAAAATTATAATTTTCATAATGAGTTAGCTCAATGAAACGTATTTTCCAAATATACAAATACTTCATCTTTAAAATCCTAGTTCTTATGTACAATAAAACCCGGTTCTAACGACAACTCGGTAACTACGCCAAAATTCTAAAGTTCCTTTGTGAGCTCCATAAGAGTAACGTTGTATTTCCCAAGTTATAACGTTATAAAATTACCCCAAAATCCGTATATAATGTAAAAATAAATAATCAGTGTATACTCTAATGGGATCATTTTATGCTTCCAGTATATCTGTGTCAGAGTTTTTTCTTCTGTTTTGCAGCTATTTTTAAAGATTACTTTCCTTTCCTTCCTTCTTAAAAAGGTTTTAATCCTCTCATCGCTACACCTTTTTACGTAATATTGGCTTTTCGCATCTCATCTGATTTTATTATATCGTTTCGTTTGTTACATTTAATACATTACTTTCAATGCATTTTTACAATTTAATTTTAATTTATTCTCGTTTGAAACCGCATGTACGGTCTCACCTTGTTTGGCGCAGAATGGCCCTTGCGCCACAAAAAAGGCGCCTCTTTTTCTCCAAAAACAAAAAAGCTCTAGCTTGAGCTAAATATACGTGGGTGGCAAACATTATTGTATAAAAATGTAACCTATCAACCACCCATCCAAACCTCTCTTCGCATTTGAATGAAATCAAAATGGATTCGCTCATTCCTTTTTAACAACAAAACGCCTACGGTAAACAGCTTTTATTCTACCTTGAATATTTGTGTGCACCTCTATATTCCACAATTGTGCTTGACTTTTAAATGACTACGAAACGGAAAGCTTGTTCTTCGAAGGATAAAGTTGCGTTAATAGATATTAAATAATAATAGCTAAGCTTGTATTGTCTCATACACATATATTTATTTAAGCATTTGATTTCAAATGAAAATACATATTATATTTACGAGATTTAATACTATATACCAATATCTTAAAATTATTTATCTGTTACGGCATCATTCAGTTAAAACATATTAATTTCTCCGGTCCCTAGGATGACGTTATACCCGGATTCGACTGCATAGCGTTATAGAAAACCACAAACACTCTTCCCTAATTTCACCACATTTTCCAACTTATAAACTACATACTACACACATATATATATACTACATATTAATCGAGATGCCCTTTTACCATCTTTATACATCCATGGATTCGGTATCAGTTCGCAGCATCGGTCCACGAATGTAAAATCTTACATCTACCTCAAAGTCTAAAATCGTTAAGCTCAATCTTTTTTTTTTTAAGAAGTAGCTTTGGAGAAATTTACTGGACCAGGAATATCTCTTCTAGTCCTCCTCTTAGCTGATTCTCTAGTTTTGTTCCATTTTCTGCTTTGCTATGTTCTTATATTATCCACCATAAATAAATTCACCGATCTTCTTCATTTATTTTTTTTTCTTTTATGTTTATGCAACTTTGCATTTGTAAATAATTCTGATTGTAATTTTAATTCCATTTTATTGTATTTTGTTATTCTGTTTTTGTCTAAATCTAAATTCCTTAAATCTGTCGTTTTCACTGGGGCAGCAAAAGCTCTGTGAAATCTTACGGCGTTCGACCATCCAGGCGAATACTTTTATTGTATACTATTTTACAACGATCTCGAGTGCTGTCGTTATTGTCATACGATTCTGCCGGAAATACGTTTTACTTTATTCGTTTCTAAGGCTTAAATTTATTAATAGTACAAAAAGAACTTCTTAAATAAAATCATAATTGAATCACATACTTATAATAAGTGAATATTACAAGCATATTTTAAAACTTTCCTAGAATGTTGTAACTATAATTTTATCTCAATCGTATCTCGACTGATTGAACTGCTTCTTTGGGCAGAAACATTTTATATACTGATTAACATTTCTCATTATATAACACCCCCTTTGCATACGCAAGGGGTGTTGGTAGAGGTTGTAACTCCCCATTGCGATTGAATTTTTATACAGGGTGGTCCTGAACTCTACTGACAAAATAGAAGGGTTTGTTCGGGACACCAAATAAGGCATGTTTGTCCATATCCCCGTGTCCGCAAGGGGGCCGGTTTGGCTGTAGAGCGTAACTACTGTTTACGTCTATCACGTTGCTACGTAGCCAATTACATGCATTAAATGCAATTTTTGATAC
The DNA here is from genome assembly GCA_006491805.2 of Dysdera silvatica. Taxonomy (NCBI): domain Eukaryota; kingdom Metazoa; phylum Arthropoda; class Arachnida; order Araneae; family Dysderidae; genus Dysdera; species Dysdera silvatica. The sequence goes on from QLNU02014176.1 coordinate 4,834,953, forward strand.
ATAATTTAAGTAAATGAGCTAATAATACAGTAGAGACAAAGAAATCCGGAATTCCGTTTTCTGATTTTGATCTGTGTTACTGTTTAGTGAAAATAAGCCTAAAACTGCCTTTTTTAACACACTAGAAAAGAGTTGGGAACTGCCAAGTATGTGTAACAGGTGAAGAACATCAAAATAAAAATTTTTTGTTCAGTGAATTTTTTTCCAAAAATTAGCCGTTCGGGCACTACAGTGAATTTAGTATTTGCATCCACCGCATTCAAGATTTCCACAAATGGCTACAATGCGCCATTTCACAAAGTTTTAAAATTATTTAACGTCAACAGATGTCGGGCTCTCTCCGGCAATTTTTTAAAATCAGTTAAATTCACCAGAATTGTATGTGTAGAATTCATACACTCGCACCTGAAGCGGCGAATTCTACACATACAATTCCGGTGAAAGGTGGGAAAGTTATGTGTGTGTGCTTGCGGATTGAGAAGGCAAATTTATAAGATCTGCAAAGAGTAAAAATGTGATGTTAGGAATAAGGTTTAAAAACTAATTATGCCTATGTATACCTGTTGAGTAATAATCATAAACTTTAGCGGTTGCCGGCTTAAGATCTTGAACTTTGGTAATGTCATCAACTTCGAATTGAAAGCACTTTCTCTCATTTTTCAACTAAATAAATACACAAAAGAGCGAATATTAAGCAAAGTATGGTATATCGATCGGTCACTACTAGTTATAATTTACAAACTAAAATGTATTAAATACAGAATTTAATGCATTAAATGCAACATACAAAATACAATGTATAGAATTTTTTTTAATGATCAATAAATATAACACACAATTACATGCTCAATTAGTCTGTACTCAGAATTATATACAAACAAACTATGCGTACTATTTATTGAATATTTTAAAACAGTTTCACACAAATGACATGCAAATAAAATTATATTTTCAAAACTTTATATAAATTATAATAAAGGAATATAAAACTTTTACCTCCTCAAAGTAAAGGACAACGTTGTTATTTTTCGTCTCATATAGTTTGAGATCAACATTTCCACTGTCTTTGAGCTATAAGTAAATGAAAAAAGCTTAAAATAATTGTTCGTGTTTTTCAATTTTTTATACAGCAATGTCGTTCTGATTACCGACCACTTTCTTTATTATTATTATTATTCGACATTTTGTGTTCCCAGCAAATTCTTTACAGAGTTATATGCATCCTGAATCCTGATTAACGTCAATTTCTGTTTAACGACGTTACCACGCCCCCGGACGTTATTAGCTGGAGATTTAATAGTCTTAGTAATAAGTATTTAATAGGTATTTAATAGTCTGAATTTACTAATAATATTTTACCGTTTCTAGTGACTCTTTGTTGGCAACAAAACCGGACACCATTTTGATTTCAATGACAGCCATGTTTGATCTTTTACCTTCAGGTAAGTAGCTGGAAAAAAAATTACACTATTACTTAATTCCGTAATCACATTGGGGAATGCAGTAACACCAGAGGTGTGCGCCACTAATTCTGTTTGCATTATTAACATATTATATAATGAAGAAGAAAACTCGTGTGTTTGAGAATGAGGTCAACTTTTTTTTACTATACTTTCATTCAGTTTTTACTCGACTAAGAATATTCTTCCTTCTATTTTTACGATTTCTTCTATTTTTACAAATTGTTCCGCGAATGATAAAATAATTTTAGTTATTTTACATACTTATATATATTAGAACTAGTGATTTTTAAGAAACTTTAAAAAAAGTATAATTAAAACCGTCTTACCTGGTGCATATCTTAATGTTAGCTTTTGAACAGTCAGAAGATCGAGTGGCGTCGATGTCTAAAGAGAATTTTTCTTCTTTGTGGGCTTCTTTTGTGTTGCATAAAACAGTGGCCTGAAATGTTTTCAAAGAATATTTAATCACTTGTAATATAAAACACATATGCTGCAAACAACAGGCAAATAAAATAATGTCGTATTGGGAATTTCTCCATATATAGAGAGAATAGACTTTTAGTAGAAAACATTTAGTTTTTTTATAGTAGAATAGACTTTTTGTAATGGAACAGAGCATTTTAATTTTCAAATATCTGCCATTAAATAAGTATTGTGTATAGAGAAAATTATTCGCATGTATAAAATAATTTCACGATCCGGGCATTTTGTAAATTATTTTGATATCATCGGAAAGTATAAGGACTTATATCACTTAATAAAGAACATTATATTTCATCGGAAAGCCGATAGCTCAAATATAGTAATTTGATGTCATGATAAAATTACTGAGAATGCTACTTAAAAGCCAGCAAACTTCTTGCATTTCAGAAAAGATTACACATTAATTTTAAAATAATTCTAATTGTATATAACTTCTTCTGCATCTAATACAGTAATTGTGCGTAATTTTCGGTTTTTTGGAAATTAATTTTACCCTAATTTTTTAACTTTTAAACCAAAAAAGTGCTATCCAAAGATAAAATTGTGCAAGCAAATTTCCAACGTTATAATACAACTTAAATATCATACTACTCTTTAATATTTCTTATCATTCATTGGAAACAAATTACAGATAACAGATTTTCATAAAGTTAAGTCCACTGAAATATCAAAAGTAAAGAAACATATTTATATTCCCCTCCTCTGATTTCAAATTCCCTTTAATAAAACTCAAATTTAATTATCAGTTCTAGCTTAAATGTACAGAAATCACAAGGAAGGAAACAAAAATAAACACGAAGCATATACTAATTAGGATAAAAAAATATTATATTCTTAGGTAAATTAATAAATAAATTACATAAAATAAGGTACGTTAATAAACCTTGGTTTAAATCGTATATTAACTTTGAACAAATGCTCGAAGATAATGGAAAAGAATTAAAGATTGTCTTAAACTATTTTTTTTATTTTTATGTAGAAAACAATTGTTGATTTGTATATAAAGAAATCAAAATATTTTTAGGTACTCTTTTCCTAACTATGGAAATTTCAGAGAATCTTGTTCTACTATCAGTAATTTAAAAAAATATTATCATTAAAAAATGCAGCTGTTAGGGTGAAAATTGAAAATTCTCTTTTTAAAATAACTAATTAAATCTAAACACCCAGGAGCAGATAAATAGATAATTAAATAAAAAACACATACACTCTCTCTCTCTCACTATATATAAATATATGCTTAGATGTTGTTAAGTGTTTTTGTTTTTTCGATATTCTGCCGCCTGTTATTTAATTTTTTCAGATGGAGTTGTACCTCCAATTATTTGTACACTGCGTCTACAACACTATGCCAGATTAATTAACGTTCAAGAGGAGACACCTCCATTCAAGAGGCGGCACCTTCGTCCAAAGAAACCTTCATCATGGGCATAATAGGAAGTAAACAAGTTTCCTGTGCAAGGCATGCTTCCAAACAAAATCAAATTCTTTGTAACTTCTTTTCAAGAACTTTAAATTTAGTTGTTTTTTATGTGACAAACGAAAAGACTTGTTAAAAATGCCTGTTGAATTAACAAAGGTGTAAAATTTAAATTAATTTGATTTTTACTAGTAAAAAACACTCTTAAAAAAATTCTGAATATAAATAAGGCACTTATAATTAAATTCCTTTTCTTTTTAAAAGTAGGACCCCTTAACATACAAATCCACCTTTTTGTTTTTTTCCTACCTATCATATTTAATTTTTTAAACCCATTTTTAACTTGCAAACAAAATAATTTTGGCCAATCAGTGTACCTAAAAACTGCTATTTCGCTCCCTACAATATGGCTAATATCCATCAGCAACCGAAACCTATAAAAACTTAAGTTCAGACGAAATCCCTGGTCGAGGGGAAGTAAATAAATCATCACAGCAATAAATAGCCAACTCGTTGCACGTGCATAAATAGGTCAGGCCACACACGAGGCTGGGCGTCCAGTTCCAGACCACCACAATTGGCCAACAATTGCAATTTAGGCAGGCGAAATTGCCGTCTAATACGTTAACAAAAGCCAAATGAAAAAGTTGGCAATATATTGGCGAGAATAAGGATTTTAGCAGTCCTTATACAAAAAAAAAAAAAAAAAGTCTTCAAGATGGCGCTACTTTAAAAACGCTTACAAGTCTCGCTCCGAGAGAGAGAGAGAAATTTTGAAACACGAAGATGTAATTCAGACCAGGGGACCCCAACCTACTCCAAACATGGGCCATTAAGGGTGTAACATGTAAGTTAAAGTTATCTTTCTTTCTCTTCTATTAATCGATAATTATAAGTGCCTCCTCCCTCATTAAACTTATAATGAAATGTATAAATTTTTTCTGGTGGTTTATATACCCCAGTATGATTCTCATAGTGAAATGAGTATTTGAATTATTTTGTTTTTTTAATTACTTATATAAGGTTTAAATACAAAAAAAATATGCCAAGTGAAAAATTGATAGTATGTAGAATGGTTAATAGCTCCAAATGCTTATATAAATGGCACTGTTATATTCTAAAGGAATTGGAAAATATATTATCGTGTTTATAATATAAAATAAAAGGCAGTAATTATTGAATAATTGTTTCATGTCTGTTTTAAAGAACCTGTTTTTTTATTTTGTTTATGTTTAACACACAACGCGTTTAGAAAAATAACCCTAGTTATTCACTTAATTTTTACGGTCTTGCATTTGAAATTTTAGGTAAAAGTCAACCAATGTTTACTAACCAGTATCAACGGGCAATTTACAAATTTATTCTGGATAAACAAATTTAATATTTAATGTTATGGAAATTGTGTTTTAATGTTCTCAAATAGTAAAAATTAAATCAATAAGTAAACTAACATTAAAATTTATCTAATTATAATTAAAAAATACTAATAAATCATTTCAAATGTTAAACCATAAATGATGATAAAATGTTAAAAATCATCCTAAACCATAAATAATATAACAAATAACTTTATAAATATAACTAAATTATAAAAATAAATCTAATCAACAAAATATTTCCACCACAACACAGCTGAAAAAAAATCAGAACGACTTAAATGAACAAAAAAAATGAACTCTTAAATGAACTCTTCAAAGATTAAAAATTTTCATATATACCTGTATAATTCCACAACCTGTTCCAGTAGCTTCGACAGTCAGCTCTGTTGGCACCTTAGATGTCTTAAATTTTTTAACGAGCAATTTATCGTCGTCATCGAATGTTATCTTCTCATCGAAATCTCCAGAAACTGTTACTTCTAGATCAACAGCATCCTCGCTTAAAAGTCCAGCAAACTTGCTCAAAGCTTCCAATCCTAAAACTGTGTCCTTAAAAAGGAAATATTTGTTAAAAGAATTATGTACAAACAAGCTATTATAAACACCTATTTTATTTTAGAGTTATCGCAGTAGTCGTTATAAAAAAAAATAAAAAAGGACTACCGCCTTTCTACAAAAATTTTGTTATAATTTATTTGTTGTCCAATATATGTGTAAAATAACCTATGAATATACGATAACAGGTAGTACTTCATCCCGAATTCTGGAGGCTAAAACGCTTAATAAAAATGAACGTGATGCTGCGTCTTCTAGCATATGGAAAGATGCAAAAATCTAACATATTCCGTGTCTTTTTTTTTAAACTAATATTTCTATAATTTCAACATTGTATTCAATACCTGAGTACCCTGTGATATGAAACATAATTACCTAGAAGTGAAAAATCAACTCGCGTCAGAAAATAAGACGAGGTTTTCTGTTTCGAAAATACGGTAATTTTGCAAGCGATATTTTTATCAATATCAATTACATCTGTTATACTTTTTAATAATGCACTACTCTGAGAAGACCTAAGGGGAGGCAAATTTCTCTAAATGATAAAACGTCTAATTGTGGTATCAAACTTGTTTCGAGCTGAACTATAACTCGAATTTGAAACTTAATTTTGAATTAGTTAAAATAAATTGCTCCGTTGACAGAAGTGCATTTATTGCTATTTTATATATCGCAAAAAAAAACGTTGTCTAACCTGAGTTGAGATAAACCCTCCATTATTATTTCTAGCTTTAGTAATGCCTCTTATAATTGGCAAGCTTCTTTCCATGGGTTGATCCAGCTTTAAGAGCGTTAATATAGCATAAGCAGCAATTTCTAAACTTTGCGAATTTTTTGAAGAACCCTTTATACGCCAGTTGGTTTCTTCACCTAAGGAAACAATATAAAAAAATATAAATATTAAAAGCATATTCTCCGTATGTCATGTGTCTTATTAATTTTGAAATCTTTCGAAAAATCAACGAACAAATATAGAAAAAATGAAATTAGTGTCACCGTAATATAGTTATAATAATATAGCATTTTTTTAACTTGACAAAGAATGAATAAAAAGCATTTCATTACTTCCTCCCTCTTTTTGCAAATTAAACTTTACATCAAAATTATTAAGTTACATCAAATTAAAATTATGTATATACCAAGCCTACTTACCCCATGTTAACAACTCTTACATTTTATGAACTGCATAATTCGAAAACTTATTATAAAAAAAAGAAATGTAATATAAATTGATTATATATAAATAAATTAATTAATTAATAAATAAAATGTAAATAGAATAAAAACTGTAGAGGCTTCGGCATCAATAAATGAATAATTAATGTCTACTTATAAGCATAAGAGCTTATATCTTTTAAGTTTATAAAAGAGATCTGAACCTTAAACATTTAATCCGTATTCTTATAAGTTTGATAATAATTACATCGATAATAGTTACGAAAAAACTCGCTAATATGGAACCGTTCAATTCTCATCGCCTAACTTATTTCTAACTTGAAGTAAAATCATTAAAAATTATAATGGGCGTAAGACGAAATTAGAATTAAATATAGCTAAATAAATTTGATATATGCGTAAAACTACTTTTTACTCCCTAAAGAAACTCTCCACTTATAATTACTACAGAGAAATTTCTGTAAATAATCGTCAACCTATTGCGAAAAATAAATTAAATTACATTTAATAATTAATAAATAAACAATTACATAAACTTTCACAGATATCATCATCGTAATGGGTTAAAGACCCGGACAACAAAGGCGGACTTGATAATTTATAAATAAATACGAATCACACTAGGTTTATTACTTTTACAGATATTTTCTTTTACAAAAAGAATAATCAATGGCTCATTGCTTTTTTTTAATTTAGAGATTTCTTTGATTTTCGAAATTCTAAAAACGACATTACACTGATTTCAATTAAGTTTTTCAGCATAATTCAAATTTTTAAGCGTTGTTATCATTCTAGATTATGTAAGCTGTCATATAGTAATGCTAAAGAAAATTAACCTACAACGCAAATGAAATTAATAGAAGGTTGAACTTTAAATTTAATGATATTATAGTTTAATTGAACGAGCAAATTTTAATTCACATGATCCAATTTTAAGCTCAGCATAAAAAGTCTAATTTGTTATTTACAAATAGGTTTTTATAGACTAAAATCCCTTTGTTTGTTTGTTTGGATTTTTCTGGCGCAAGAGCAACTGAGCTATACTGCGCCACACGTGGCAAAATCAGACTGTTGTAAAAACAAAGTTCTCTGTAAAAAGAGAAGACATGTACGAACGAGGACTAAAAAAATCCGTAAGAGAGAGAGAGAGAGAGAGAGAGAGGTGGAATATACCCGAAAAATAAGACTATAGTATTTACCGGTAGAGTCTGCTTTACTGAGAGCATTTTCTAAATGTTCACGTGCTTCCGCTTCTTGTCCAGCTAGGGCAAAGGTGTATGCAAATAATATGGATTTATATGGATCCGAAGTATCATCATCTGATGCTATGTAAGCTAAAGCAGCGTCCGTAACATTTTCCTCTTTCTGGCCAGCAATAATTAACGAAGACAATACATAAGCAGTCAAAGCAGATGTTGACGCATTGAGACCACCCTATAAAATTAAAAATCATAAGACTTCATGTAAAAAAAAAAAAAATAATTGATGTCATATTTTAAAAAGAATTCAATCGTTCGTGTAGAAGAAAACGAAAAAGCATCATTGTTCGGTTTAACGCTAATATCTAAAAACACTACGAGATTTATCCGTATACATGCGCAGAGACATGAAGTCAAATAATAATAATAAGGACAGTTAATTACAGTTTATAATATAAGTTCAACTTCTCGAAGCCTTCTGTTATTTATCGAGCTAGATCACCATTGGAATTTTTGTTCTAATACATGCCAAACAAGTTTATTTTTTATACGCCCCCTTCTGATTCAACAAAACAGTTTACCTTAATACCATGGCTAAGAGTGGTGCCTATCTCAGGGAACGAGCCGTCGGAATTTTGTTTCGATGAAATCCATTCAATGGCCTGATTCTGTATGTTTTGGTCAATATCAGTATACTTGTCAGCTTGTGCAAATGAACGCAAAACGAATGCTGTCAGCCACATGCTTCCTTGTCGGTCTCTGTCTCCAAAGGCACTGAACGACCCATCACGGTGTCGATACTTTAATTCTCGCTGGAAACCTAGAATATGGAATTAATATAAAATAACAAGAAATGACACTTAAAAAGGGAACGGCAAAATTATTCTATTTTCGCAATATTGGTACTCTATCAGCATTAATAATTATTAACTGGTTAAAGACTGATTAATATAAGGCAATATTTTATCAGTATTGCTAAGTATAAAATCATCTATTAAATAATGTAAATTCATCAAAATATAGTTAAAATATTAAATAATGTGACAGTAATTAGAAATAAATTCTATAAAACACAAAGGTTTACTTTTTAAAACGATATTTAATGTTCGTTATTAGCATACAAATGTTTTCAACTATTGCTGAATGGTTTTATTAATTAGAAAATTGTCTCAATTTTAAAAGCAAAACTAGGATAGTATTTGTTTAAACATTTTCCTCTTCACAAAAAACACTTGCATTAATACACCCAATACTTAAATACCTTTGCACCTTTAGGTATTAAACGTATATGTTAATACGTTTAATAATACCTAAATATCAATACGTTAACTCATTTAGTAGCTTGATGTGGCACTTGACCTGGCCCGAAGTTGACCTGGCAAATACGTATCACGAATATTGCTAATGAGGACAAAAAAAAAGCAGCTGAAAAACTTCATCCACTGATACATGTAAAAAAAATTGAGCATGAAAACTAAAATTTTCCTTCGTAAAACGGTCATAAGATCGATAATGACATACACTGCCAGTGCATAGGGACCATACCCTGGAACAACACTTCCAGTTTTTGAAGGAAAACTGCTGAGGAAAATCAATGTAGCTCCATGGTTTGTCACCAACTTTTCAATCTACAACTACGGATGCATTACATCACTGGAAAATTATCTTATCAAACTACGTAAAGACATTTTTAAGCTCGTTGATGCTCATCCGAACCCTACTATGGCTTTCTTAGTTCCACCAACGAGTAGGTTTCTCCTGCTCAGACCTACTGACTAATTCGTTTATGACCTATCGCTTCTTTTCCTCTAGTTCTATATGTGTTTGTTCATCTTCGGCACTCTTTCGCACTCACCCCTCCTAAATTTAACTTTTCCCATAGTCTTGTCGTATGTGTTCTTTTTTATTTATTTATTTATTAATTTATTTATAACTGTCCGCAACTCATTTTGTATTTAATCTGTACTGTGGTATACTCGGTGCGATTTTTTTTTGGAGCACCGTTTATTTGGAAAACTCTCACGTAGAAACGTTAATAATTGGTATTTTTCATGTTAATAAGAAAATCAATACTAATCTCTTAATAATCGGTATTTTTGTAGTTTAGTATTGTACAGTTTATAGGTACCAATTTCTCTCATTACAGTCCTGTAAGGAATTTTTTGTATAATTTAAATAAAAATCGATATTATATATATTAGCCATCTATCATTAAATTAAACAACAATATAAATCAACGTTTATTGGCGTAGTGATACCAGCGCCGATGTTATGGCGTGGTTAGATGGTGAAACGTTCGAAAGAAAATAAATATTTCTGCGTTCATTGGAGCCTAAACACACGACCTTCCACTTTATATAAATTTATATAAGTACATCTATTATTAGTTGTTTTTTTACGAACGAACAATTTTATTACTGATTTAAGGCACTATAAAAATATACATTTTTTTATGACACTATTATAATACCTCAAAATTATCATAACAGGTGGTGCTTATATAATTTACTGCAGCGTTTCTCCCTATTCTAATTCTGTTACAGTGCTTAAATAGAAATTAAACGCCCAGGGCGGAGTACCCAAATTTAGTCGACTTGCACACCAGCACGTTAAAATCAATATCTAGCTTAGAAAAACCCCAAATACGATGATTTCAACTTGAAAGTCTCAGTATTTTCTTTCAGTTTCTTTAAATCCACCTACTTTCATACTTGTTTTCTAATGATCTTCTGTCTTTCTAATTTAGTATTTAGACGCACTCTACAGATAGAATATTACAATATTATTGACCTTTTTTTTTTGAGAGACATCATAAAGATATGAATAAGGGTTTCCGATTAACTAAAATATAATATTAATAAGTAACCAAGTAAAATAGCCATACTCCATATAGTTAGATTACCTGATGCCAAGAATCCTTTGGCTTTCGTTTCAAGACTTTCTGTCAATTTGCCAGTCGCTTTTAAGTAATCGAGGACATGGACGATCGGAGTAAAAGTAACCATGTTTTGTTCTCCGCATCCTGTGGGCAATCGCACCAAATTATCCAAATTCTGTATAGTTGGTCCCATAATGTCGCCTTATCAAAGAAAAACAGTATTTGTAGTCGAATTATGATAAACCGCGTACAAATTTTGAACTCCATACAAAAAAAGGACAAAATATATGTATTAGCACTTCAATTTATGAAATTTATTCAATTCCTATGAGAATTACCAGATACTGAAAGGTATCCTCGAGCTGAATCTTCAACCACATCTTCGGGTAACTCAAACGCAAAATCCTTTTTATATGTACCGTCCTCGGAATCTAGAAACAATGATATTTTCCACATGTTATAATTGACGCAAAACAAAAATACGTAAAAGTTACGGACAAATAAAAATCTACTGATTTACTTTTATATAGTTTTACGTATATTTTTACGTTAAAGTATTTTTAAATAAAAATTAAATTTAAATTAACAGAAAAGGAGGATATTACCTTTGGGGCAGAAGAGAGCATTTACGACTTTTTCATATGGAAATCCTTCAGCCTGAAATATAAAGCGATGTTTACTGAATGACGAATAAAAAATTAAGACACGTTTCAGAAATTTGGCGAGTGCTACCACGGCAATGCAACTGCACGAATTTTTTGAATGGCATTTTCAAAATCACATGCAAGCAAATGCATTTTCTACTTGTTGCTTACTGAATTTCTAAACTTATAAAAAATAACACTTTCATCATAGAAGTATAAAGGAAACTAATTTAATCTCGATTCAGGTAAAAAATATTTTTCACAATTTATATATATATAGTTTTATAATTTTCAACAATCGTTTTTGTGAAGAAGTAAATACGAATAGTTAGCGTCTCGAATGCATCGAAATATGCTATTTAATCAGCTTTGCGAAATAAAATTCTGAATATCATTTAAAATAGAAACACATTAATCCGTCAAATAAAAGATAAAAAATATGGGGTAAGATTAATTTGCCCTTCAAAGGAAAATTTATTTGAAATAAGTTCCTCTGGAAAATATTCCTTCAGAACCAGGGAGATGGGGGGGGGAGGATTATAAATGTATTTCAATTTCAAATTCGTAGTGTTTTCAAGTATGATTTTATCCTTCACAAATATTTAAATTTATGAATTGAATAAGAATAATAGACATTATACTAAAAATTTAACTACTCGATATAGCAGAAGAAATGTTCAAAGCAAACGCAACACGATTATTGGAATAAATTTCACATTGTAATGATTTTTATTTCCTTACCTCAACAAGCAGTGGATTAGTCAGAGCATCTCGAGCGACCACTGGAGCCGTTTCTTTATCGCCGCAGATGGTGGAATCTTCAGCATTTTTACTAGAGGCGGTGAGGTTCAGCGTTCCTAAGGCAGTTGGTTGTATGACAAACTCTTGGCTAACGCTTTTTCCTCCGCACACGCACACGTCTGCACGATTTGACTCGCTCAAGATAATAAATCCGTTGCTTTGTTGAAATTCCAGAGTTATCTAGATTATTAGAGAAATTGTCTTTACATTTTTTGCAAGTTAGAGTCGCATTCATTGAGTTTGTGAAAATAATAACTATTTCGATGTTTCGCTACATAGCAATCTTTTAAGAGTCTAAAAAAGTTTGATTTATTGCATGTGGCAAATGTTGCAGAGTCCAAAGAAATAAACTTCTCCAAGTTCTGAGATAAACGTGCATTCCCTTAAAAGCTATTAATTTGATTAAATTAATGTTGAAAAACATCAAGAAGTTAAAGTAAGAATTTGAGGACGGTGAATTTCAGGTGAATTCGAAGTGAAGTGGGACTTAAGGGAGGGTGATGCCCTTTCAAGAACATAATTTAATTTTACGCTAAAGGCTACCATAAGAAAGATGAAGGTAAAGACGTATGACGCAATTTTCAATGGAACCTTTCAGTACTCAGATCTTGCAGACAACACAGTTTTAATAAGCAGGGATGCAACAAGATTATAAGAAGCTCTTCAAGAGTTTTAAGATGTCACAAAAGGAATCGAGTTAACACTCAGTACGGGCAAGATAATTGTATGATTAATTCACAGATTCAAAGAAAGATCAATAACGTGAGTGGTTTGGAAAGAGAAGGAATAAATAGTAGGTTTGAAAGAGTACAATTAGGAAACGTTTTAATAGAAGACTGCAAGGTTATTACAGAGATTAGAGAAAGAATAACAATTGGTAGTAGGTGCTATTTTACATTCGAGAAAATATTATTGTTCAAAGAACATCTCGTGAAAACCGAAGCTTACCAACTATAAAGTATTAATAAGACCTGTAGTTTTACATGGAGCTGACACATGGGCACCGAAAACTAGAAATAAAGAACTGCTGAAGGTATGGGAGAACGAAGTTCTTTAGAGAATATTCGCGGCAGTTAGTGTAAATGGCATCTGGAAAAACAGAGAGATATACCATCTATATAAAAACCCTGAGCATGTGAGTGAAATAAAGAAAAGAAGACTTACATGACTTGAGCAAGTAGAAATCCCCAAAATGTGAGAAAACCCAGTATAGCTAAGAAATTTGTGAGAAGCAATCCCGTAGGAAGAAGAAAAGTGGAATGTCCTAGGAAAAGGTGGATTGGTGAAGTGGAGGAAGATCTAAGAATAATGGGAGTAAGATAATAGCTAATAAAAGCCTTGAATAAAAGAGAATGGGCGACGATCGTCAAAAGTTCGCAAGTTCTTGACAGACGGTATCGTTGAAGAAAGGAGAAGGGAAATGTTAAATGTATTGAAAACATTTTAAAGATTATTTATCAGGAGGTCGTGGGTTCGGGTCCCACCAGGCGCCGGAAAATCATTCTTTTCTTTACGAGTAATTTAACATCTATTTTAAAGACATTATTCTAGTGCTAATGTTGTTATCAATCAAATCGCGATAAATCAGGGAATTTAAACACCATGGCCACAATTTTTTGCAACTACATATTTATGAATCTGCATAATTACTGAAATATAACGTGTTGTAGACATCCGAAGAAATCAAACTTTTTTCTATTATTTGATGCTAAATTTCTTTCAAAATAAACGTCTTGTGAATAGAATTTATTGTATTTCTTTAAATTGATACTGGAATAGTTAGTTACTTACCGCTAAGCATTTATCCAAATAATTGAACGCCGTGACAACAACTGGCAACTTTTCTCCTCTAATTATGGAGTAAGGCAAAGTAAAGGACAAGAAATATGCTTGGAATCCTTTAACACGAGCAGTTTTGGAAGTAAGTCCGAGTCCATCTTCATTATTGATGCAAACAGCGCTTCCCAGCCATTCCGTTATCGAGTGAGGAAGCTGTTCTTTTCTAATAATTTTACCTTCGTCACTAGAAACAGAATGACACGCCTTAAATACCACAGTAACCCATTTAAATAAATTAAATAAAACGTAAATTAAAATACGTAACATGCCCCGGATATAAATTCATGAATACATAAAATATAGAAATTACAGTAGAACTCCGATTAACACCTCCCCCTCTTCAGATACAATCACCTTTTTGATACAATCAGCTAAAAATTTTCCGGCAAAGAACTTCTTTCACAATAGTACCCCTCTTTCACCGTCACCTCTTTTCTAAGGACGCAATATAGCCCAGATGCTCTTGCGCCATAAAAAAAAATCCAAACAAACAACCCTTTTCTAAGGATAAATTTTTCTGTCCGGTGAGTGTCCTCTAACGAGGGTTTTTACTTTATTTAGATAATATAGTTAAACAGTGTCATTATGATATTGGTGTAGTGATAAGGCGTTTGGCTATAACGCTAATAATTCGGGTTTGATTCCCAATGTGTAACTAATAGAGGTGAGACTGGCTGAGCCCCAGATCGGGCTCGAAACGGGCTCAGGCGCGGACTTATTAGATGGACGCAACTAAAGTTAAAAACTGACTTTTTTTTATCAAAATTCTCCCAGGAATAGAGATATGTGATTCGTTTTCGAAGATTGTGGAAATATGTGCATAAGAAAATTCGAAAGAAATTAAATAGTGCGGTTTAGCAATTTTTTTTAAATTTAAATTGTGCGTCAATTGGTTGAAGTTCTTTCGAAACCTCAGATACGGGCTCACATTCCCATAAAGTATTTCGGGCTCGGACGGGCTCAGGCCCGAACTCGGCTCTAATATACAATGCCAGCCAAATTTTCTACAAATCTACAGTACGGGGTTTGATTTCCCTGACGAAAAATATTGAAAAAGTGCAGACCCTGACGCAGTATGATCTTAGCAGATGTGTAGGTAGAAAATTCATAAAAGTAAGGGTTACAGGCTTACAATGACAAGAGGAATTACAAGGCTACAAGTCCATATTTACATATGTACATATATATAAACAAAATTTCACAGCAATGGGGGTCACAATCCTCATCAACCCCCTGCATACGCCAGTGAATGTTGATAATCTTAGGGCTATAAAATACGAAGGAATAGGTATGTGAAATTGCTGTAATGTAAGCAACAATTCGTAAGATTTACTAAGAATACTAAGCAGTCTTTTGAAAATTATATTTTTTTATGACTGAAAATTTTTTTACTTTTATTTTTTAACTTAAATTGAATACACTAGTGATTGTATAAGCATGAGTTTCGAACTACATCGCTATGGTAATAAACTCATAACTCTGTAAATTTTTGGTAAAACGTGCTTTTTTTTTCATGGATCAACATTTAAATACATACTCAGCTTTCTCTAACTCGAATAACCAAGTTTCTGGGAAAAAAGTTCTCACGTCAACGACCGATTTTGTAGCAGTTGACGTGTATTCTGCGTCCATTGAATCAGCAACCGTTGACGGCATTGTTGCTACCTTATTGACGGCTGGTCGGCGAGCTGGTGCAGCAAATCCCGCCGCTGAAAAAAAAAATATTTTGCTTTATGGCCATGAAGTTTATTTACATTTAACCACAACGAAATCAAATAATTTTCCTAAAAATGCAAGTAAGCGTGCAATTTCCACAGCCTGTATGCGGGCCTTTTTTTCGCTTAGAAATTATCTTATTATTTGAATTACAACTATACCTAAATTACCACTTCGATAAAAGAAATTTTCAAAATAAAGATTAAGTCAAAAATATTTTTTTCAAACAAATAATTAAACGAAAGGAATTAATATTTCTTAAGCATCCAAGCTTGAGTTCAGTCAATTTAATCAACTCTCTTCGTCAGAAATTTACACGTATTATCTTCACTTTTCTCCAATTGTGTATCGTTGTATTTTATAAATTTATATTTATTATCTTTAAAGATGAATATTTTTTCACTACAAAAGCATATACAATTATTAATAGATTCATATACGTACCCATGCTTGTACTCACATATGCCATATTTGCATATGAAACTATATATACAAAAACTAACACTGCATATTGAAAAAATGACTATGTAAACTATATGTATTATAATATTAAATATTTCACTGTCAAAATAATGCATTCATTCTATAATAGTCGGGGTTCAAAAAATCGCGGTGAACCGCACGCATCAGACAGAATAATGTCTCAATAATAAAACCTAGAAACATAGAAGGATCGTAGGAAAAAGATTTCCTTCTTGCTAACTGAAAAAATATAGAAACCCAAAATGGCAAATCCCAACAGAACCTCTCGGGTCCTGGTACAATCGATGCCAGGAGCAGGCGATTGTGAAACACTGTATTATAAAACCAAAAGGAGCACACAATAACCAGTCTCCCCATTCCTTGGAGTTTACTCCAATTGCTTCCCGATGAGGGACAGCCAGACTTGTGTGCAAAACACTCCTCCACCCATCATCAAAAACTACACTCTTCAAAGTTGTTACAAATCCTTAATGTGTAACTCAACATCTTTTAAGTGCATGAAAATTAGGTAATGAATAGTAACATGAAATGCCTGTGGAATTCAAAACAGGTGTGCATGGTTTATACACTCAGCGACTTTTCTGAGGCAATTTAATTCACCAGAAATGCTTTTACGTATATGTAACCACGAAGATTAAGCGGTTATTGAACTCGTTTTCAAGGATCTTATCTGAGGATTCTGAATGTTTTAAGCCGAATAACTTGCGGGATAAAATGGAAGATTTTCAATAAAGTAGCATTTTTCCCCACATATTATTTAGATATTGAAATATCCTTACCACCTCCTCGTATTCCCATTGAGGGCATGGCGACACCTCCATATGCCTCGTAGTTTTGGTTGTTTTTGCAGGGACGGGTGAGTAAAATCATATCGCTAATTACCAAAAATCCAGAATCCTGGAACGAAAAATCGCAAAATTTACATTTTCACAGAAACGAATTTAAAATTTTTGCTTGAAGCTTTTCATTAATAGAAATGGGCGATCCAGTTCCATAACAGAATTTTTAATATTAAAAGTTGTATGTTTATTAAATTATATAAATATAATATTTTAAAGTGAAATTGTTCAAATCAAATGGTTTAATAAAAAAATACATGTCATTCGAAAATATAATGTACTGTAAGTTAAGTTAAATATCTATTATAGCTTTAAAAACACTGAATAGTAAAACTTAAGAACACTAAAAATGGTTATGAAACAGAGTAGGATATGTAATAGGCAATGATACACCCAATATTAAGGTAAAATAATAGATACGTGATTCGGCGGAGACGTCAATTAATGCATATCTATTCTCTTGCACATATCTATTTCTTTCCCAACCAACAGATTTATAACTCGGACTATGGCAGCGTCTGCTGTCATGATTATCCAACTGATTTTTTTTTCTGAAGAAGATGGCACATGGCTATTGAAACAGCTGGTTAACTGAGAAAATATTGCGCGAATTATTGATTAACAGCGTGTGTATCACTTTATATCTAAGCAGTATGCGTTGCCATAATTCACTGTTAGATAAACCTATTTCTAAAAAAGCTATTGCTTTCATCAAAAAAGGTCGTGGAGTAAATAACGTATGGACGTCAAATATGCCAAGCCAAAAAGTTAGTATCTTGTTTACCCTTACGCCCCTCCCCCCATGTCCTTCTAATTCGAGTGTAAAATTCGTTTCAAATAAAAATTTCCGTTCTGCATTACCTTAGACTGCTTTACAGGGGCATCTGCATTACATTAGACTGCTTTTCAGGCCAATTCCTTACATATTTCGGGTGTGGCAGTCCCAGCTCAATTCACTAGTAATAAGTGCATATGTTTTTTAATTTCTGACTGTTTCCTATTTTTGTTGTTATTGCCTATGTATAGAAGTTTTATTTGTATTAAAAGCTTTGTAAATATATAAAAAAAAACACCAGTTGTTTAACCGCCCCCTTTTTAATTTGTTTTAAATTGTTTTCGTCGGTAAATTGCAATTA
The DNA here is from genome assembly GCA_006491805.2 of Dysdera silvatica. Taxonomy (NCBI): domain Eukaryota; kingdom Metazoa; phylum Arthropoda; class Arachnida; order Araneae; family Dysderidae; genus Dysdera; species Dysdera silvatica. The sequence continues at coordinate 4,852,964 of QLNU02014176.1, forward strand.
TTTATGAGTAATCAATGTTTTATTTAATATTACGTTATAATTTTCGGAATTCATATTTTTAAGAGAGGAGAATTTAAGCAACTGTTGGACTTCAAGTCTTCAAAATACACACAGAAAATAAAATTGAACAATGATTTTAACTTTGACCAATGAGATGTTTATATAAGAAAACACATATTCTATCGAAGCACAGTGTACACAAGTATCCTTGCGCTCGCAGAGGAGAGGATGATAGGTTCGGTTCCTACCAAGCATCGTGAAATTATTCTTTTCTTTGCGTGTATTTTATCATCTAATTTTACCACATCGGCTGTGATGAAAAAAAATTTCCCGTACTTTAATATCACGCGTCTAGCTTTTCGGACGTTCGTTTCTTTAACGTCTATTTGATTTGATTTGGTTTAAAAAGCAATCCAGTCATTGCCCCATTTCAAAAATTCGTCTACGGTGAACCCTTGACCGGATACCAAGAGGTTGTGGGCTCGGTTCTAACCAGGCACGGTGAAATCTTTCTTTAATTTGCTTATAACTAACATATTCTATCGTTTTAATCTACCAAGAACTCATTTGTTAGAGAGCGAAGGATTTGTAGTTTGATTTATCATAGTATGGACCTTCTTTCTTCGCAAAACTTGGCAACATAATTGACAACATAACCTAAAACACTACATTTTCCATGCTATATGTTCATTATTTTCCTTCATATATAAAATGCGACTTGACGGAGAAAGTTAACTTGTCTATACATTGTTAATGAATATTTGCCATTACCTCAAAAGCAGTCAGAGCATCTTCATAAGAGGATGACGCCCAGGGTCTCGGAGGGAAAATTATTGACTGTGATGACAGTCTTTTTTCCAAACCTGCACAAAAAAAAATAACAATAATAAATTTTCAAATGAAAATAAAAGAATTTTTATGATCATATTTTGTTTATAAGTGCATGTACATTTAAAATGAATTAGGTCTAACCGTTTATAACTAGTTTCATTTTCAATAATGCTTGCGTTGCGTCTTATTCTCTGTTATTTCTATTGTTGAATGTTTTTATGCTTTGTATGGCAACAATACACAAATACTGTGACTACGGGGAGTTCAAATATTGCGTAAGCAACTTTTGAGGGGGTTTCCCTTTGTCTCATTCTCCCATGTTAGCCAATGTTAATTTTTACTTAACTTTTGGTGGTTTAAAATGACCAAAATATTGCTTGCGTAATACTCGAACCCTCCCCTAGGGTGACCGCAGCTAGCAAATTTTCTGTCGTTGGTCGAAATTCGAAAAACAAAAAAAAAAAAGGAGAAAAGTTAAATAAAATTTAAGATACAGGAATTAACGAAAAAGAGGAAATAAAAGGTGAAGTAAAATAAAAATTGAAAATAAAAAGTGGATAGGAAAAAAGCAAAGTAGCGAAGATGAAGAATACAAAAAAAATTAAAGAAGAAAATGAATTAAGCGTAAGAAGGAGAAAGTCAGAAAAAAATGAATAAATAGTAAGAAGGATGGAAGAAAATTAATAACGAGTCAAAAGAAAACAGACTGAAGGAAATGAATGCAAAATAAGAAGGAAAAAGATTAAAAAAAGTAAGGAAAACAGAAATCAATTGCACAAATATCCGTAACGTTTCGGAAACTACTGTTCCGTTTATAAAGCGAAACGTCGTAAAGAAATCGATGTCTTGTGGTCATGGCCTAATATTCGGAATCCCCCATCCTCACCATTTTAAGTTTTTCGAATAGTAAAGTTGGACCTGCCGTGGTAAAGTAGTAAAGAGTTCGCCTGACGCGCTGTCGTCCTGGACTTGACTCCCACTAGTGCCAAAAGAAAAAAAGGAGGGTGCTTACCAATTAACTCTTCACTGTATCCAGGGGTTGACACCCTAGGCCATAAGATTTTCCGATTACTCGGAAAGCTGCGCCTCCCTGCGAAGTATGACACTTGTTGTCCTTGCGCCGGAAGACCCACTCAGAAACAAACAAACAAAAATTTAATCCCGCCCCTAAGTTTTTTCCTAAGTTAGCCCCGCACGCATATCCTCCCTCACCCATGGATGCATCGGATTTTACTCCTACCTCCCCCATCCTAAGTTTTCCTAATCTTCTTGCAAAAAATTAATAAGATTTAACACACTGTTTTAAAATATCTATTGTCCAGCTGCGCATTCGAAGGGTTTCCCCACGGTAGCGAGAAGGGGCATTTTTATGAACAGTAGCATACCCTCTTTCCCAATTACGCTCTAGCAAAAGTGACAAACCTTCTCTCTCTCGACATTTAGCTTGATTGAGAAAACAGTAATTCTAGAAATGTTGCGTATCTTTATGCAGTTAGCATTTTTATTTTCTTTATCTTTGCTTTTTGTCCATTTTTTTAATCCTTCGTTTCTCTAATTTTAATTTCACTTCTCTGTTTATTTTTATTTAGTTTCCGCCTTCCGTTAATTCTTTTGTTCTTAATATATTTCTCTTTTATCTTATCCTTCCCTTGTCACTCACATCCTTACCTATGACCGAAATTTTGCTAATTAAATTTTGTTTCATATCCATTACTTCGTCGATTTCCGTAAAAACTTAAATATGTAGAAATATTAAAAATGTTACAATTATTTCAAAAACTTGACCAAGGAATGCTTAACAAGTTTCATTTTATAGAACGTTATATCAGGGTACCACTGACCTGGTTGAACTTTCTTTCCTTGACAGTGGTTTCTAGGATAATAATGTCCCCTCTCATATTTTTGTAGCTCATTAAATACCTGAAATAAATTTTAGACGCTATAGCATAGTTGAAAAATGCATGCTTTTTAAACTAAATGTTTCGATTTATATTAATTAAATTGATAGCTTACTCTGTCTGTCGTGAGCTGGTCACTGGAATCAAGCAGAGATATACTCTTATCCACAACCTTTATGCCACACATCGAATTTGGCGACGAAGAGAGTGTCAGCGTTGTTTTGGTACCTGGTTGTTTCACCTCATCTCCAAATTCCATTTCCACCTGGTAAAAACGGAGAAAATTTACATAAAGATTATTTTAAAATCTATACCCATTCTTGAAATTCTCAATAATATTCATGCTAAAATGCCAGCTTATTATTATATATGTCCCCACAAAACAACATTATTCCGTGTAACATTGATGGTATAAGCAGAAGAAATTTGCCGATGACTAGAGCCCGACAGATCGCGGCGAACTATACTCGCCAAACAAGAACAACACGCGCCCATCTTAATAAAAAAACCTTTGAAACTGACAAAAGAAGAAAATTTTCTACTCGCCATCTGCAAAAATAGTAGCCAGTGGTGACTGCATTTTTCGAACCCTGCCGATGACCATAATTAGATAGAGTATTACCACTTTGCGATAAAGTCCAATAGTGAGCTGATAGTTAATGCGAGAAAGCGTAGATTTTCTTATACAGTAATAGCTGTTCGGAAGGCAACAGTGAAGGAAAGTCTGTAAAATTTTGTACATGGACAATTCGACAAATCATTCCTAAATGGTCTTTGGAGTATGGAGTATGGTGTTAATAACAAATTAACAAAGCCATTCACAAAGAGGAGGAAGGTTTTGGAGGGTTAATTCCCCAATCTGAACAACATTATTTGCTTAAAAACAAAATTCTCACGAGGGAAAATTTCGTTACAATTAACCCCCCTCATTTTTCATAAAAGCATCCTTTTTTTTTTTAAGAGTATGTACGGGCCTGCAAATAACAAGATGAGACCACGGTAGACAAACGCATGTTGCAACTGGACCTCAGAGGACTGAAAATAGTGAAATTGGACGAGATTCTCCAACTTTAAACAATGACGAAATAATGTACATATGCGACAGAATGCACGAAACTACGGATCTCCATCTGAGAAAAGTATAAATACAGTATTACAACCAGGGCTAAGCGATACAGTGTTTTGTGAAATTTTATATAGGTGTGAGCAATAACTTGAAACCCTTATCTTTACTGGCACTATCATTATTGATTATAGATATGTTAATATATAATACTCTCCAACCATCAAGACCGATTTATGGCTATCCCTTTCCAGCAAACAAATAACATCTTTTAGCAGAACAATGCCACATTACATGGTTCCTGAGTGGCAGAATATTGGCTGGTAAAGCATCTGCTCATGAATAACTGGCAAACTTCCCATATTTGAATGTACTTGAGAATTCATAGAACGAAGAAGGAAACTCCACAAGAGTTCAAATGCCACCACCAGCAAATTTAAGTATTCTACAAATGACAAATTCGGATCCATGGACAACAATACTACCCCAATACTTTCAATTCCTCACGAAGTTCATACCATGACTCGCTACTGCTGTTCTGGAGCCAAACGGAGTATTCGTAATTTGTTACCTGGGACAATTCAACGCAGTATGACCTTTGCTACCCTTAAGCTCTACACACAGATAAACAAACTAGTTGGCTGAGCGTATGCAATAATTTCCCATTTTAAAGTCTGTGTCATTTTAAAACGGTTTTAAACTATTATATATTCTAATTGCTGTGTCCATAATACTTATGAAATATTTTTTCAATAGGTATGAAACGTTATAACTCACTTTGTTGTTAAAGCATTTCTCGACCGTAAACTTTTGGGAATCTGCAACTGTCTCTCTGTCGTCACGGATGTAATAGACAAGGAAATGGAATGATGGAGATTCTGCCGCAGAGACATCTACGCTGATGTTGACGGATCCAACCATTGGAACATACTTAGCATCACGAATGGCTTTGCAGTTGTCGTCGTCATTTTCGCCGTCTTCTATTTCAATAGATAATTTTAAAAAATGTCAAAGAAATTTATTAATCCTCTTTAAGTATTCTTAAAGCAAATTGGCTCACATTTCATTAAAACGACTTTTGACTGAAATACAGATTAATGTTTACTATTATGTCTGAGGCAGAATAAAAATTAAAAATTAAATTTACCGAAAATTGAAAGTTATGATGACAATGTGGATTACCACCGTTTATCAGTTTTTGTTTTTTATATTTCGGGATACCCTTATAATATTTCAATATTGATATAAACAATGATAAAACTTACTGTTAATCAACAAATCTCTTGTTATTAGTGTAATGGCAAACAGAGGCTTAGCCAGGGGGCGGTTTTGGGGGTTGTAACCCACCCCTTCGCAATGAAATTTTGTATATTTAACATAGGAATATATGAGTTGTAGCTCTGTAACCCCTCCCATTAAGCCTATAACCCTCCCATTACGAACTTTCTGTACTCCACTGATGGCAGAGCAATTAAACTGGAAACATTCCTTTTTGCATTTACGGTTATTTTGTGTATCCCAGTTACTTACCGCATTAGCTTTTCATCAATCTCCAACATTTCATTTCAGACTTATAAGGAAAGATATAAAAAGAATAATGAAAGAAAGGTTGACCAATTTCCCCTTTGTTTCAAGAACAATGCTTCTATTTGTTTACTTAGTCATAACATGACTTTTATTCATGAAACAATAGGGTGTATTTCATTATTTTTTGTGCTGTTGATGACGCTTCACACACGCCAGAACAAAGCAGTAAAGGTTGGCGAAGCCAGACGCAGCGACACATCTCGCAAAGTTCAATCCATATTTCTACAAAGAAATGAAGCAAAGGCTTTCCTGAAGGAAAAAAATCTGCCACTTAATTCATAGGAAATAAAACTGATAATGTGTTACAATTTCGACTCAAGTTAACAATATTAAACATACTGAAGAGTCTTCAGTAGCATGAGGAATTTTAAATATTATTAAAACATATGAATACATTACAAGAAAAAGCCGTTTGATTTAATCCTTCTTAAAACTAAACTTCAATAAGGCAAACCATGTGAAAAGATGAGCGATACACTGCGCAAAAATAATATTTAAAACAAATTACACACAAACGCAGTTTAATTTGAGCAGGAGAAACATTTTACAATTGTTTCGGTGGAAAATCAAGCGTCCACCATCGTCAGAAAATTCGTCCAAACTGATTTGTTGCCACTAAATCAAAAACGAAAAAAAAAAACATATCCAAACGTGGCAGACTTGTTTCGCCATCTGTTGTGCGGGGTGCGAAGTAAAGTGAAAAAGAGCGAATTTACGTTAGATGAAGTAGATCTTTGTAGTAAATGGGAAAATAATTGTTCTCGAACGGCTCTTTGACTATTGTAGCGGAATTACTGAAGATGTGATAGACCCCGAAACTGCGTTTGTGTGTATTTCAATTTTAAATAAGGCAAACCATCTTTGACGTCAAAAATACGAAAACACGTGTATGATGGACTATAACCACAATTCAACTATGGCGTCAGCATCGAAAGCCAAACCTAAAGTCTGCCGATTGGAGTTGAATCGACAACATGCAACCAATATCTTTTCTTCCTCTCGTGAATCGAATAAAATGACTTTGGCTTGAATCAAATCAAAAATCGTACGTGTGCGCTGAAAAATATTCCTTTTGATCATTATTCACACTGCTGTTGCTTTAATTTTTGGAAGAAAAAAAAAAATACGAATTCTGTGGCTATTGTAAACTTTCGTTTTAAGTTATTAAGTAGTTATAATTTATACAATTATTCATTGGAACAAACCTTTTTTATCAGAAATTGGAGCAGGAACGATTTGTGTTTCCGTGGCGTTAAGCGTGACGTCATCATCGCAAGGTTCTTTTCCAATATCATCTGATTCATCAAACTCAACGATGACATCACCGGTTTGAATAATTTTACCTCGGTTTATGACCTAAACGAAAAAGAATGTAGTACCTAATTAAATCAGGAATTCTGCTTTTTTCTATAGAAAAATTTATTTTTATTCAAATTGTAAACAGGCACTCATAGCCTAACATTACTTATATGAAAAATTTCTGATCCTGTTTTGAAATATGATTTTTAGCAATAATCAAAAAAAAAAGAAACAGAACATTATAAAAAAACTAGAAAAACGAGCTTTTTTCATTTTGATTGAATTGATGTCAAATATTATCCTATTGGCGGAGATTTGCGCTTAACCAAATAATTTTTTTTGTTTTTTGTTTTTTGAAATTCAGCTTCAAAAGTTATGTTGTATGTTATGTTGAGAGAAGCTAAGAGCTTAATGTGACATCTAGTTCATCTACAATTATATAAGATTTTAAACTGCTTTGAGTTTAATCACAATTAAAGTAAGTCCGTGATTTCACTTGTTAGGCAATTTTAAGCATTCTCAGGTATTATCCCAAAACAGATATTAGAAAATATGTGCTGAACTAAACATATTTTCCAAGTTGTTTCAATAATAAATAAATATGATAAAATATTTTTATTTACGCTAAATGAACAAGCAAATACATTGTTGCCTCTCAAGAATTGACTCCCACTGGGCGTTTTGCCCATTAATCAGAGTTGCCCCATCTTCGAAGGTACATGTGTTAATACATATATATGGCACAAGAGGAATCGCCTCTTAAATGGAGGCATCCCTTACTGGAGGTAATAGCGTATTCAGGGGTGGACTGAGCCGCCGGCCCATCGTCCCTCGGACCTGTGCGCCCTCGTGGGCTATAGGACTCGTGCCTCCGAATGGGCAAGCACTCGCGCCCTCTAAAAGTCCAAGGTATGCGCCCTTTGAGGGGATCCAATCAGCCCCTGACAATATTAGTTAATTTGTGGGACTTACCTTTGCTATCAAAATATAGTTGACTTGATGCCAAGTTGCGCGAGCACAAAACGAGAAATGGAGGAGCATTTTTATTTTCGGTGTAAACACGGAATGCACACGGTGTAAACACGGAAGTACAGTGGAATATCATCCCAAAGTATACGTTACATATTTTAGTGCATTTTCAAAAATGTTATTGAAAACTAAAATTATGGTTCTATTTTTTTATCATCATGAAGTTACATTCTTAATAATAATTTATTAAAATGAATAGAAGGTTTATGAAAGCTGCTTCAACCGAATCCAAACCAAAAATTAAACCCATCTTACTTCGTAGTAGAACTTTTTGGTTCCTTTCTCTTTGGCTGTAAAGAGTACCTCGATTTCGGCTTTTTTTCCACATTTCAACGGGTCTTTGTTATCCTGCACTTGAATATGACTTCCACTTGGTGAATACCATGGCCTTAAATAGTTACTAGTTTGTGGTTGGTAAATGGTAGGTTGCGATGAATCTTGAGTAGTGGGATAGTTCAGAGATTTAGCCTAAACACAATTTTAAAGAATTCTTTTGTACTCAAATTTAAAAAAAGAATTACAATCAACGTATCCAACCGACGCCATAATTTGAAAAAAACATTGAAGTATTATAATCATAAATTTAGCTTCAGGTATTTTTTGGCATCTAAGGCCCAAAGAACATTGTCACTCATTCCATTCTTTTGGCACAAACTAAATTTAGCGCATCTGGCAAATTTACACTTTTTTAAAATTTTTTCTTGAACTAACATTATTTACTTTGAAAGGATAATTTTACACTTTAAAAAAAGTTCTTAAAATAAATTAATTATAATTAAAAAATGTAATAACGAAACTTGTTTTATTTTCGCATGCAAATTAATTATACTTAAATTAATATTTATAAGGAAATCTTAGCTGCAGATGCCGAATTTGATTCATAGAGCTCTTTGCACAGAAAATTTAATCATTATATATTACAAGCTACAAGTATTTCGTAAAAAAAATTAAAATTCTCCATAATTCACATAGATGGATTATATTCCAAATCTGTGATTAAGGTCAAATAGTTGTAACTTTTTTATTATTTCTAGTAAATACAATCAGAAAATACATCAAGTAAATCAGAAAATACATCAGTAAATACATCAAGAAAATACAATCAATAAAGACAAATTTTTGAAACTTACCTCCAAATTCATGCTGACAGAATCAGTATTTTGGGGTGGTACCGTAAAGTATACAATGCCGTTTTCATCCGACGTATAATTTCTACAGAATTTTACCTTTCTTTGAGCCCACCAGTTGCTCAGGACCCTTTCCCTAGAGAACGTTGCACACAGTTCAATCAGCTCGTCAGGAGCTGGCGTATTGTCTGGATTGTTCACTTTCAACTGAAATTGAAAATAAATGCACGGATGAATGCCACTCCCGTATCTGTATGAAAGCATATTTCCAAAGTATGTTTATGTAAACTTGACGAAGTATACCTTAAACTGACTTTAAAGCTGTACAATTATTAAAGAGTTCAATTTCTGATACCATAAACCCGTACAAAATAAAATAACGTGTAAAGTACTAATAAAATTCTCGGCTTTATGTGATATTTCAAAATTATTATTAACTTACCGTGCTGAAATAGGGAAGCCCTGGTTTAAAATACTGCCCGGAACTTGTTTCGAATGACAAGGAGAGTGGATTTTGTATTCTATCGATGGAAATGCTGGTGTTTCTAGAAACGCCTTAAAAATAAAATATGCAACCTTGATTATTATTATTATTATTATTATTTATTAATATCAGTATATTATAAAGTCTTCACAACGGATAATAATTGAATGATTATGTATACCTTTTATTCATGATAAATAGATGGTTGAATTTTCAATTATTTAAAACCTAAAGATATTTTTTTTCCTGCTGAATATTTTCTATAATCTTTCATTCAAGTTTCATTCATTTTGTAATGAATGGTTCTAAACAGACTCTATATTCTCTCACCATTCTATATTTTGCGTTTAAGTTTTATATGAACATAAATTTAAATTTTTGATTAAAACTTACTTCTGCTTTCAGTTTATTTGAATTCATATTCTACAACTTTTAAATTAAAAAACGTGGAGTTAGAATTTAACGTCAAACTAAGATATAAATTTAAGCGATGATAGTAAATATACTATAAAATTATATTTCATGGTACAATATTTACTTCTAAATATGAAATCCAAAAAAGTTATAAATCACTTTTACATTTCAAAACTGTTAGAAATGCCTCAGTATTGTAATTTACGTATAGTGTATTGCATTATTGAAGTATACCTTATTGTTAAAAACAATGTAATGGATGATTTCGGTCAAAGTGAATAGTCCTTTCGAAACAATGTAATGGCTGATTTCGGTCAAAGTGAATAGTCCTTTCAAAACAATGTAATGGCTGATTTCGGTCAAAATGGATAGTCCTTTCAAAACAATGTTTTAAGGTCTAAAATACGATAACTTATAAGTTCATTAAGGCTTAAAACTACAGATTGTATAGACTGTTTCTACTCGTTTGCATTCGTTTATTTAGATTTTTCAAAGTTCTTCGTTTACATAGTCTTTCAAGTAGCAAAAAATTTAAAGCTAAATAGCATGAATTTATCGATGTGTGAGTGACAAACTCAGTTACATAACTCAGTTTTCATCTCACATAAAACTCAGTTATATTTCGGCAATGATACTAATTATTAGATAAAACGTAAATTTTTAATCGAAATTTCATTAAACATTTTAAATCATTTAAATGTGATAAAAAAAGGGACATAATAATGTTTTTAACATCATATTTTAAATAATCGTTACATGTTTAACCAATAAAATTGTTTTCGGCAAGATAATTCTATAAATATTACACAGAGGAAGTATAAAAGGGTTTTGCCATATCGCAGCAACGTGACACTGCTGGTGAGAATTTCTGACTAAATTTATGGAAGTTCCCATTGAAAATCTAACATATTTCTTATAAGACAATAGCATAAAACGTGAAAATTGTGATCACAAAAACGTGAATTTTATGAGCTGTGTCGCTTTTCTTGAGGAATTTAATATAAAGTTTGACTTCCAAGACATATATCAAATTGCGTTTCCTTCTTCGCTATCAGTTAAAATCTATGCGGAAAGCAAAATGCATGCATGTACCTGTTCCGGTTTCGGTGATTTCAGCAAAAATTGTAATTCGACGATAAGTGTACTTAAGGTCTTCGTCAACTTCCGTCACATTTATCTCATACTTGTAACATCCTTCTATCTATAAAATACAAAACTCATCAAAAAATTTTAATTAGTATATCTACAGAAACATTTCTTTTAAGATATATATTTTTGTGGTTTAATTTCATCCTAACTGGCTACTTGAAATGTTCAAACTTGTTGCCGGATGATATGAATGTGGCTGAATATCATTAAAAGTTGCCCAAATTAAAGTATGTTTACTTTAGGTTTAGTGCGCAAACTATAAAAGCGCCTTCATCTCACGCAAAAAAAAATAAACTCTTTATGTAACAAAGAGAAGGTCATTTTTTTTAACTAAAAATATGCCCGTAAGGTTGATTTGAGTACTTGCAGATGAAGTCAATAATTAAATAGGGGGGGAACATGATGGGGTACAATTAAGAGTTTAATGAAATACTCACTTTTGCTTCATGTTGCAGCGTTGGAAATTTCTCATGAGACCACGAATACGTTTCCACACTGACATTTAATTTCAACTTTCCATCGACCAATTTTCCATACGTGTATCTGAAACGTGAAGGTTACGTCAAAAGACTTCCTACAATATAATGAACTCCCGATTTTACAAAATCGTACGGACCCCAAAACAACTTCGTAAAATCGAAAGTTCGTAAGTGATAACTAACATTATTTCTAAGATATGACTTCCAGGACGAACGCAACGGATTATAAAAAAATTATAGTTCATAAATTGGAAGTTTTCAAAAATGCCAATCAACTGCGTGTTGCTTTTGACTTAACATTTAGTTAAAATAAGAGTTTTGTTAAAATTACAAATTGTCTAATGAGGATTGCGCATGCAAACTTACAATTAAATGATTATATATAGATAAAAAAGTATTAAGGCAACAATTAAATGGACTTCCGTTTCAAAGACAAGATACATGTCACTACTTCGTAGCTACTAAATAAAAAACATCGTCAAATTTTCTTATCCAATCTCTATTTAAAAAAAAAAATAACAATATTCTCTACTTGCATTTTTCGCACTAATCTTTTTTGTAATAATTTCAATGAAGAGCTTTTACTTTTAATGTATAACAAAGAAAACGTTATCCCTCGGAAAGGTTTCCTAAAATCAAAGATGTAATGATGGCTGTATATATTGTTTTTAAAAACGCCAACGAACTATTCGTTGTAAAAAAAGAATTTTTTTAAAAAACAGGTGAGATAAACAGAAAAATCGTAACTCCCCCATGAAATGCTGGGGATAATTATGGTCAACACAAGAAAGCCTCCGGGGCGAGATTTTTGTGAGTTTTTCGTGGGGGAATTTATTATACAATAATTTTTGCCACCCACGTATTAATTACAGCTCAAACTAGAGCTTATGTAATTTTGGAGAAAAAGAGACGCTTTCCCCATCCTGGATTCGAACCAGGGTCCCTCCGTTTAGCCCGGAGTGTCTTGGACCGCTAGACGAATGAGGACAGGAAACAACGCTCTCTTTCTCCGTATATAAGGATGTAAGGTATTATTACCCTCCGCAGGGATAACACAATTGCCAAATATGGTCAACACAAGAAAGCCTCCGGGGCGAGATTTTTGTGAGTTTTCGTGGGGGAATTTATTATACAATAATTTTTGCCACCCACGTATATGTAGCTCAAACTGGAGGGGTTTTTTTCCCACCCCGGAGGCTTTTCTGTGTTGACCATATTTGGCAATTGTGTTATCCCTGCGGAGGGTAATAATACCTTAACATCCTTATATACGGAGAAAGAGAGCGTTGTTTCCTGTCCTCATTCGTCTAGCGGTCCAAGACACTCCGGGCTAAACGGAGGGACCCTGGTTCGAATCCAGGATGGGGAAAGCGTCTCTTTTTCTCCAAAAACAAAAAAGCTCTAGTTTGAGCTACATACACGTGGGAGGCAAAAATTATTGTATGAAAATTATGATATCATTTATCCTTTTTATAATTGCTTTTATCTTTATCAATATTAATATTATTTCACATATCCAATTTATTCCTGTATTTTAAAAATATACTTTATAAATAAAATAAAAATGCTTTTAATCACAAACCTCATTAACACAAAATGTATTTAACAAGTAAAATATGACAAATTCTAACCATATTAGTATGATTATTGCATGTAATTGAAATGCCTGTCCAATATATTGACTTGCCTCATAAATTATCTATGAAAACGCTATTCACTGACTATGCTAATTAATCTACCTAAAATGTTTAATATTTTACCGTACTTAATTCTGTTTTAAAACAGTATATACTTTAGTTTTGAAAAGGGAGAAAAAATAACTATCGTTTTTATCGATCTAATAATTATTCTCTTTTATTTTTCATATTATAAGCTATGAATCAAGGAAAACATCTATGCGATAATCCATGCTTTAATTATATAATACATACAAAGCAATATAGTATAATAAACGCTTTAATTATACTATATACACGGAGCGATATAGTATAATCGATGGTTTAATTATATCATATATACAGAACGATATATTTATCTGGGTTCCCCCATGTTTTCTGATTATTTTAAACATTGAACAAGGAACTGTTTCTAACTTTTTATCATTTTAAACTATGGCTACGAAACTTGAAAATCGTTTATTTGTCATATTTTTAAAATATATACTTTTCTTTTTTTTTTATAAACTTGTTTCTATTTAAGCAGATTAACACATGCCTTTTTCTGTTGTAGCCAGTAAGAACTCATTGGTCAGTAAAATTTTCTTTTCCTCCATAGAAGAACATTCTAATGTTTTGCTGGAACTCTCTGCAGTAACAAAAAAAAATTGAAAACGAGTTTGTGGGTCAGTGGACTGAGCTAACAGATTCTGCCTTTCCAGATCTTTTTCTGTAAAGCCTTAAACAGGATTTTCCAAATAGGTATTGAGGCATCCAACCAAACGTGCCCATTCTCTCATTTAAAAACCGAACACGTCTGGGAAAAGTAAGAAAAATATTCTCATTTCTAAAACATAATGACAGCATCAATGTATCAATAGTAAACCGGAGGATAAAGGCACTTCTTTCCCTTTCTCCGATTTGTGAGATTCATAAATATGAACTGAATTCATGGATGCTTTAATGAACATCATGAATCTATTATTAGTTTCTATTTGCATTATTGAATTGAACTCTAATATTTGACCGCTCCGAATCGGAACAAAGAGACATTGCAGCATTTAGTCTTAATAAATATTTAGCTATGTTAAAGGGCATAATAATCTAAGTGTGCAGATATGTTTTTTTCATAAATATTGGGTTACTTTACACTAGATAAGTATAAGAGAGTCAAAAATAATTTTTGCATTACTATTAAAGACCTCATTAAATAAAACTTCCAGTGCTATAAAAAATTCATTCAATGGGTTTTTTTTATAAAAAATACAAGTTCCTTACCTTCCACAAATTTCCACTGGGATTGTTTTAGCTGTTACCAAAACATACGAAGGAGGCTTTATAACAATTTCGTACTTTGGTAGTACTACAAGAAAGAATATTATTTGAAAATAAATAAACAAATTTTTTTTAAAAATGTTACATATAAATTAAAAAATGTGTATCATAGATACTACCATTAGAAATAACATTTTATCTGATTAAAAAAATTGCCTTTTAATTCATTTGTATGTATAATATGAAATGGGGAGTACAATCCTAGCAAATTCGATTCTTGATTTTCACCTCTTGCGTCAATTAGTTACAATATAAATTAAAAATTTCCATCAAATACATTAGAACCTGCCTAAAATTACCACTTTTGGGACTGAACTGCAGTGGTCACCCTAAACAGGTACTCCATAAACTATACACGGCAGATTTTGGTATAGGTATGATTAGCCCGTACCAGAACCCTTTTACAAAAAGTGGTTATCTTATTCAGGTGGTCAATTTATCAAGGCGGTCACTTTACAAGGTGCCACTGTAGTTCTCTAAAAAATAGAATCACTTTCCTTTGCCCTGCCGATTTATATTTACTTCTTAATGCGGTTGAAAATTGTGCATTTTTCCCTTTGTAAAACTGAAACTAAAGTAAACGTCGAATAAGACTAAAAAATTCAGGTGCAATAAAGACGGACAATAAAGACTTACAGATGGAAATGATTGAGTTCCAGGATGGCTTTGTTTTAAAAGACAAATATAGTCTAGTTCCAAAAGCTCTTCGATGGGAATAATTTTGGATTAAAGACGTATGAAGTAATAAATACTCAGAACTAGAAATTTAAATATTTGATTCCACAGATATGCACGGATTGCAGCATTCTTCAAAATAAACTTCATAAGTATAAGTCCAGATCCTGCCTCACAAATGTTCAATACTACTACTTACTGTGAAGAGGTTGAGTCAACTTCCCTATAATTTTCAAACAGGTCCTTTGAAGTAAACGATGTTTTTTGTCAGATGGACCATAAGCAAAAAAAAAAAGTAAGAGTTCATAAATCTTATTGTGTTTTTATGCGTATATAATCTAATCTTCTGCATAGCTAGTAGATTGCCAATGTAGATTGAATAGCTTTGTGTTGGCAATTTCGCATTTCATAATAAGTGTATTAGTTTGTCTTTGTTGATGTATAAGTAAAATAACTGAAGGAAAAGAAAATCACATTTAAATTAATGTAAACTTGCAGGATTGGACCCTCAACCCACTGTTGAAATGTTCCGATCCGTGGACGTATGCAAAGTTTTAGAAATTGTCCTCTATCAAAAGTAATTGGTGATCCCCGATTTAAATGGTAGTAATTCTTACATGAGCTTTAATCTAACTATGTTAAATCTTTCTGGTATGGACTCAAAATAGAAATACTACGTGTTCACTTTTGCGGGCTTCCTTGGTTGTTGCCACTAAGGATTCCAAGAAAAGCAAACTTAATAATTACAATTTCTGATATTGGCAATATGCCAAATTATTTCTTTTCTTTAATGTTCTCCAAACGTTGTATACAATTTTGCTTTCCGTATCTGGCAACAATATACGTAACTGCGTTTCCAACTCTAAAATTTTAATCAGTCTTCCATCTACCTTCGACGTGTGCACACGTACCACGAAGGCTCCGCCGAACAGGCGTAATAAATTCTTCCAACGTTGTACTGAAAGTTATTTATCTTTTTGACGAATTAATTAATCAACCTAAGCATTTAAAGCTTTGATAAATATTATTTTAACTGGGTAGGATTTTTCAACTCCTTCACTGGCAATAAAATTCGGTTTTCTCGAAACTAGAATTTTGCAAATTTGTAAGCTTAGCATGACGCCTACGATGTGTTACTACATCGTTAACTATTAAAGAAGTCAAATTGCGATATATCCTAAGGTATGAAGAACTTTTCTATCCTTCACTAATAATGGGATCAAACAAACTATTACAATAAATTATAAAACCATGGAATATCTAATTTCTTCTTTGGTAAAAAAATTGACTTGCACAAGTTTCTAAAACCAAGTTCGTGTTGTAGCAAACTCGTCATCATAGAGTACAAGTTTTGTAAAATCTGAGGCCAGTGCTGAAGGACAAAAGGTTGGGTAAGTGTCAGAATCCTTCTCCTGTAACACACCTTGCAAGCATACACGACACAGAAATTGCTAAAAGAATCCAAGAGAAACATGCAATCAGTCCATCTTGAAAGCCTTATTTACCTCTGTTGCAATGTTTAAGCGACTAGCGACTTTTATACACAAACTATTGAAAAGACTATTTTAAACACAAAAGCAATTGAACCAGGTTTCCATTTCTAGGAAATAGACGATATGAGTATTTGCAATAAGTTACTGAAACACACGCTCAACTACAACACGTGTCAATAAGTACTTTAAAATAATTTAAACAAATATGCGGATAAGTATGCTACAGCCATAACTGCGTCCTCACTTTAATTAGTTTTCCACTTCTAAATATGTCCTCTTAAAACGTAACTTACATTTTAATAAACACAGATGGAATGCCAATTACCATTAAGGTATCTATTTAATGAAATTTTATGTGTTAATTTACCAACGCTTCGTATTATAGATAACTATACATACCATACTCCTTTACTTCAAACGTAGTGTATTCTTCTTTGCCGTCGTTGGAGACAGTAATCTTCCAGTGCCCTAAATTAGGTTCTTCTGAGACTTTAAACTCACGCTGAGTGATACCTATAAATTAAACATTTTAATTGCACAACAAAGAGCGATAATTTTCTTTAATTTTATTTATAAGTACGTCTTTGAACAAAATTGTAATTTCTGTATAACCCCTAATCAGAAACTTTGCATAATAAAATTAAGTTCGGCATAAACTTTACTATCCAGTGACATATAAATATCGTTTTTTGATAAAACTTAAATTTTGTCAAAATTAGTAATTTAAATCTTGTTATAGTTAAGAAAATATTATATAATATATATATAGAGAGAGAGAGAGAGAGAGAATACCGTATCCTAAAGAAACATTTCTCCATTGCGCTACTCTGGATCCTGAGGGTTCCTCTATCCACATATGAACTTGCTATAAATATAATGAAAACAAAATTAGTGAAAAATATTCATATAATATTGTTCATTAATTGTATTTTTAGAATAAACCGATCTTTACACGTATAATTCGCTGAATTACACTGAAGTGCCAGAAAAATTGGCACACCTACCTAATATCGTGTAGCCTCCTCGTCCACGCACGCAGAAGTGCCGCAACACGACGTGGCATGGACTCGACTAATGTCTGAAGGTATCCTGGAGACAATTCACACCAGGAATCCTGCAGGGCAGTCCACAAATCCATAGGAGTGCAAGATGGCGGAGATCTCTTCTGAACAGCACGTTGCAAGGCATCCCAGATATGCTCGATAATGTTCATGTCTGGCGATTTAGGTGGCCAATGGAAGTGTCTAAAGTCAGAAGAGTGTTCCTGGAGCCACTCGGTAGCAACTCTTGATGTGTGGGGTGTCGCATTATCATGCTGAAATTGTCCAAGTCCGTCGGAATGCACAATGGACATGAATGGGTGTAGGTGATCGGACATGATGCTTACGTACCTGTCACCTGTCAGAGTTGTCTCTAGACGTATCAGGGGTCCCATATCACGCCAACTGCACACGCCCCATACCATCACAGAAGCTCCACCAGCTTGAACAGTCCCCTGTTGACATGTAGGGTCCATGGATTCATGAGGTTGTCTCCATACCCGTACACGTCCATCCGCCTGATGCAATTGGAAACGAGACTCGTCAGACCAGGCAACGTGTTTCCAGTCATCAACAGTCCAATGGCGGTGTTGGCGGACCCAGACGAGGCGTAAAGCTTTGTGCCGTGCAGTCAACAATGGTACACGAGTGGGCCTTCGGCTCCGAAATCCCATATCAATGATGGTTCGTTGAACAGTTCGCACGCTGACACTTGTTGATGCCCCAGCATTGAAATCCGCGGCAATTTGAGGAAGTGTTGCACGTCTATCTCGTTTAACGATTCTCGTCAGTCGTCGAAGGTCCCGTTCTTTCAAGGTCTTTTTCCGGCCGCACCGCCCTCGGAGATTTGATGTTTTACCGGATTCCTGATATTCACGGTATACCCGTGAAATGGTCGTACGCGAAAATCCAAATTTTGTCGCTATCTCGGAGATGCTATGTCCCATCTCTCTTGTGCCGACTATAACGCCACGTTCAAAATCACTTAAATCTTGATAACCTGCCATTGTAGCGGCAAGAACCGATCTAACAGCTTTGCCAGACATCTCTTGTCTTATATAGGCGCTGCCGACCGCATCGCGTTACGCTGATTGGTTGCAAAGCTCCGTTATTTGCATACGCACGCCTGTACCAGTTTTTCTGGCACTTCAGTGTATATTTCAATATATGACTTTTCGCAAAATGAATTGAATAAACCACGGTCGTTTTCATTTCTTTTGTGATCTATGATAATGATAATAATAATAATAAAAATACTGGAAAACGTCTCGTGTATGTATTCTAAATATAAGATATATTCTTATAAAGGTATGAAAAAATACAGTTTAGCATCATTTCACATATACTTTTGTGCTTTTTTGTTTATTATCTGCAATCATTATATTTTGATAATTGTATCCATATTATTTGCATAATCAGTAGAACCCGCATATATAACGATGAATTTGGGACAAACGAAAATGCTCACTACACTCGGTGGCTGTCTAAATTCGTTTTGGAATTTAAAGTTCCAAGTTTTAAAAATAAAGTCTTTATAGATAACCATGTGCATGCAACATGCACATGATAATACACAGCTTTGAATTTTCTTAAATTTTAACGAAAATGTCGTTATTACCACTTACGTTTCAGTATAAGTAAAATAAAAAATGATGATATTAGGGAACTTGCATTAGTAATCCTTCAGAAAGTAAGCTTTAGTTGGAGATAACCTCTATAAAAAGCTCTCCATAATTGTTTGCTTGGTTTTGCAGCTTCTATGCTCATATTCGTTTTAGATAACAAGACATCCGGAATCACTGATCTTTTTTTTTTAGAACTTTGATGTTTTCTTTTTTAGAATTTTCTACATTCTGTTAAAAAAACTCGCTATTTTTTACTCGTTAACGAGTTTGCCAAAGTCTTATTCGCTAAAAATAGTGACATCGTATTATCCTTAATCAGTATACCAAACAAAATCTGTATTTCCCTAGCTAAATGCGAGCTCGTTATAAATGGGCCCTACTGTATTTGTTAACACCTCCAATAAAAATAATTGCTTTTATGCAATTTAATTAAATCCATTTATTGACTAGGTTTAAAAGATGAAAAATACTAAAATAATAATTATACCAAAGATTTTATATTACATAAACTGATATATGTATCTTCAGAAAGTCGTAACACACATGCACATACTTTTATTATCCTAATATTATATTTATATGCCTCTATTATATCACTTACGTAAGAGAAGATAATGATATGTCTGTGACCAGCTAACCATGAAGGGTACATCTCTCTTGTAGAGACCCCATGGGGCCATCACATTATATTAAGAGATTTTTTAATATGCCTCCATTTTAATAAAAACAACAAACTGTGGGTTTCAGACGGTGCTTAAAATAAATCGTGGATATTTTACTTCATTCAAAGTCATTAATCCCGGATACCCCCAGAGCTGCATCCGTGGTAAAGTTCGGAACGTTAACAAAATTTTTATAAATAGGACCGGCGCGACAATATAGGCGACAGCCTACGGCAGCGGTCGCCAACCTTTCGGACCTCATGAACCACTAAATTCATAATTTTAAATCCCGCGGACCACATTTCGTGAATTTAGTGCAATATAAAGGTGGAAATTGTCATTCAGAATATGAGAATTTCTTAGAATATTATTTTTGTTTTATTATTAATAAAACATTAAAAATGCAAATAATGTCCAGATTTTTCTGCGGACCACCAAAATTTTCTCGCGGACCACCGGTTGGCGACCGCTGGCCTAGGATGACAGAAGGACAGATTTGGTTGGATTTTTTTTTTTAAATAATACTGTAAAGCGATTGAGATAAACTTGACGGTAAATATATGGAATTGAATGAATTATTTTCGATTGAATTCTTTCACCAATATTTACCCTTCTTTATACATGTCTCCTTTATTCATTTTTTTTTCCATACTCTCAACTTTTTGCTGTTCTGCATTAAAAATTTTCCTCTAACCAATTTGCGTAGCTATGAATAACATTAAGCCATTACCGTTAGCTACACCTTTCAGTTGTGCGAACAATACCGATGCTGCACTAGAAGCTTGGAGAATGCTCTTTTCTTTTTGATACCTTTGTACATTATTACAAGACATCGAGAATTACAGTTTTCCTTTTTCAACAGCAAAATAGAAATTTTTTTCTTTTTATCCTTTATTTGCTGTAATTATCGTTCTTATCCTTTATAAGCTATAATTATCATTCTTCATTTTAACCGGAACTATAGTGAGAGAACGGAATGTGCCCTATTTTTTCACTTTTTATTTGTTGCAAGATACATTTGGGTATATTTATACAAATAAAACACTACGCAGAATAAATTAGAAACATTTTTTACCAACTTTTTTTTAAAAAATAGGCTTTAAATATCATAGGAAATTTATTGTTTACTGTAGCTCAGTTGGTAAGAGCATCTGCCCGAATCGTAGAAACTTGTGGGATCGTGCCCTATCAGACCCAAAAAAAATCATTTCTTTTCTTTACGAACGTTTCACCATCTAACTCTGCCATAACATCAGCGTTACTATTACTATGCCTAAAAAACGTTGATAAAAATTGTTTTAATATATTTGGGTGTTAATTATTTACGTGGGGGGCGCATACGTCGTTCGCCTAGGGCAGAAATTTTTCTTGCACCAGCCCTGTCTATAAGCATACATATTTAGACTTATATTGGCTGAAGCTCTTGATTGAAATCTGTATAACAGCGAACAACCCCTAGCGGCGAATCACCTTGAAGTGTACAATGCACTTAACACTCTTCATGATATTGTTCAGAAATATTAAAAAGCTCGAAGGCTAATAAATACATGGTCAAGGGGCTAATATTTGTAATAATACTACTTACAATATTTTCCTTAAATTTGAGAATTAATAATATATATCCATGTTAAAAATTTCCATACGCTTACAATTAATTCCTTTCATATGCAGTAAATTTCTCCCTCCACCCCCCTTGTACTTTTGTACGGTTCTTTATAATTCCATTTTAGATGCCAAAAAGAATTTTAACAAGCTGTGTTTGTCTATCCATCTGCGCAATGTTTAATTCGGATGCGTTCATTTTTACTTTATAATATATTCCACTGCTATATGTAAAAGAGACTTACATTGTTTTCTTTAATAGGCTTTAATGAAGAGTCAACTAGCAGAGCCCGAAATTTGACTGTTAAAAGAAAAATATAAGGTTATAGAAAAAATATATTAATAATTTAAATTATTATTTTTGTTAATTCTGCGCCATATAGTCGCTCAATTAGAAATCCTCCAATTTCATTGATATTTTGACAGGTTTGTTAATCTTTTATTTCTTTATTTACTATTACGTAAATATACTTACCTTGGAACTTCTAATTTCAAAATATTTTTAAAAATATTTGTGAAATTTTATTTTAATTTAATAAAAAAATATATTTTATGCATCTTTGAGAATTCTAACTTTAAAATAAATACTTTAAAATATAATTCTGCCACTATGGGTCCCCTTTAAATAACCGATGTCACCACTTGCACGATTATTTAAAATGCGTAAAATAAAAAAAAATTGTGCATTAGCCCCCATTGCAAAAAAAAATGATTTAATTTATTCATATATTAAAGAAAATTTTGAAAATGAAATATTCAATTAATTGCTAATTTTCTCCATTGCTAATTATCCTTATTCGTTTAATTTGAAAGCAAACCCAGTCATAGATGATCGATTCAAATAATGTTTTAATGTGGCCATTTTTTCGACAATTATAAAAAAGCGCTTAACACGTTGACTGCCGACTACGAGATAACTCGTAGATTGCGTTCTTTTCTAGGACGCCAACTACGAGTTATCTCGTCCTTGTTTACTTGCCATTTTTGTGCAGCTACGATTAAACTCGGAATATATCAGTGCTAATATCGATAGATGGCTTCTGGAAAAAGAACAAAAAATCAATGCTGGCTTGCATGAACAGAAAATTTATTAAAAAACGAACAAAAAATATAATTATAAAAATTAATTCAAATTCAAGAAATAAAATAATATTTTATTGTTTGTGGAACTTCTTAAAACAATCTTCCACACAAAGGGCTGGCTTCTCTTTACAGGCTGGACAGAAATAACGCGTTTCTCGGCGTTTTTTTGCTTGGGTACATATACGACATGGCTTTGTCGGACGCTGTGTTTTTTCGGTAGGTGGTAGACTCTCTAAATAATGGAGCTCTTGCAATCTAATTTTTTTATAAACTGTTTTAATCTCTTATCTAATCAACTCTACGACTAATTCTTATCTGAACTTTATCATTTTTATTTTAGAAGAAGTTACTTTCTGAAAAATTTTGTGAGCATTGTTTA
Organism: Dysdera silvatica; assembly: GCA_006491805.2. NCBI lineage: Eukaryota > Metazoa > Arthropoda > Arachnida > Araneae > Dysderidae > Dysdera > Dysdera silvatica. The sequence goes on from QLNU02014176.1 coordinate 4,875,873, forward strand.
TATATATCTCTATAATATGTATTAAACCTTTTTGGGCCATCTAATAGTCTTTCTTAGAGATGAGTAGTACGAAAGCATTTGATCTGATCGGTCAATGCCAGACATTCCATTATTGTAATCTCGAATTATATTCGGTTTCATAGAAATTTTTCCATTGCGATTGGGCACCTCTACCATTTCAACAGCATGCATGTTTGAAATGCTAAGGACATCTAGTTTGTTTTTCCATTTGCATACAGTAACAGGACCATTTTGCTGCCAAATACACTCCCCTTTTTTCAGTTTATGATTTGCCACATCTCTGGGGTTTCCTTTTCTGTTATTTCGTAGGGTTCCACACACATAAGTTTTTCGTGTATTTAGCAGTTTTATAAGAGTAACAGAATTATAAAAATTATCCATGTAAACCGTGTATCCTTTATCGAGATAGTCCTCAAGTAAATGTAAAACAACGTCAGTAGTGTGACCTACATTATTGTCAGTTTCCTCAGATTTTCCGCTGTAAATCTTTATTTTCATTACAAGACCGTCGGACTCACATAGTTCATACAGTTTGATACCATATTTGTGTTTTTTATTTTTTATGTATTGGCGGAAAAGCAATCTTCCCCGCCATAGCATCATGGATTCGTCAATACAAATATTTTTATCTGGTACATAGTTTTCACGCATAATATTATTGAAATGATTTAGTATTGGTCTCACCTTGTATAATCTGTCGGCAGATAGTATTGAGTTATCAACCAAATGAAAAACTTTTTTTTTTTAAAAAAAACACATTTTTTATGCTTTTTGATGATAACTATGCACTAGAATTAGAGTTTTTAATAATATAATGTGATTAAATCAAATTGTCATTTTAGGCTAGATTTCTGAAAATTGCCGGTAGCGTCGGCGGTAAAAATTAACGATGTCAGTTTGCGCCCTCATCTAAATGGGTAGATTGCTCAGGTGGCTATTGGTCAGCAAAGCCCCTGGAATCGGATGAACAGTTAGTAAGCATTTTTTTTTTAAACAGTCGGAAGTCGAACCCTGAATAACTGCATATTAAACGATTAACACTGAAAAGCCCTACTATTCTTTTGTATTTGTATGTCAGGGTTCGTAATTAGAGGGTGCATGGGTGCATTGTGACATGAAATTTTACCCATGCACATAAATTTTTAATTTAGGTGCATGCAGTGCACCAACTGTTCAAAACTACGGCTACTTACGTTAAATGGAATAATTTTCTCAATGTGTCCGCATTTGCTTT
>QLNU02014176.1:4877227-4912634 GCA_006491805.2 Dysdera silvatica
CCACTGATTTGAAACTTCATAGTTTTTTGCACTCACAAATCTCAAACTATCTTCAATTATTCTATCGAACAAATAAAAGTGACCAACAAGTAATAAGAGAATAAAACAAATCGACAACGTAACAGTAATTTAAATGATTTTAAGAAAGCGATGGTATCAAAATTTTAGGACATCTTGGAGGAAATTATAATATTTAATTGTATTTCAGGTTTGACATTGTGAAACGTCATTTCTATTTAAAAGTAAAAGATGCATTTAACGAAAGAAGGTCACACGGGAAGTTCTAGCTAACCGTTTTTCTAAAGGAAAACTTCTAATCTTCTAGCCTTTTCTCATAGTCAAGACTTGTGCAATATTTAATGGTAGAAATGCCTTTACTTTTTTTTTAGTTTATTTTGACAAAGAAGGCCAGGACACAATTATAGATTACCAAACTTCGTAAATTTTCGCTCATGCGTGCGGAAAAGAAATGTGTGTGGGAAGAGATTTCTCATTTTCCCATAACTTACTCACGTGATGGAATAAATTACGCAACATTTTTGTTCGTGAATTTTTTTCAGAATTTTTACTATTACGTTTAAATTACTGTTTTATAATACAATCTAAACCGATGTTTCTCAAACTTTGGTCACTCACGGGCCCTCTTAAGCATTCCTTTATTTATCGCCAACCATCGGGGGGGAGGGATTTCTCCCCCAATAAAAAAGTATATTGCCTGAAATTAACGATATTAAGCCCTACTTAACCACCGTCATACTAATCCCCTTCCCACCTCTCCTAAGGAAGGATATAACCAAAATAACCCTCGAATTATATGATTTACTGGCAGGCTTATATACGTATATAAAAGCTCTGGGGATTTATCCATACATTAAAATATAATTTGTAGTTAATTTTAGCTTGTTTTGTGGTAAATTTTTTAAGCTTTTTGGGTTTTTTACTTTAAAAAAGCACTAACTTTTGGCAGAAAATCTCTAAAATATCCGACCATGTTCTTCAAATATTGATTTGTTGCCAAACACACCTGGAACGAAAAAATTTTAGAGTAACGTTATTTGACAAAGAAATTGTGAGTTGATTTTTTTTTCTGAAATTCGATGATATGATAATCCTGCGGACCACTTGACAAGCCGCCGCGGACCAAGCTTTGAGAAACACTGATCTAAACCAATATAAAATGTCATCTGTTCACTCATTATTTTGTTCTCATGTTTCTTTTTGAATTGCAGCCGGTTAAACTGCCTTGTGATTCTACTAACAATAAGATCCTTTTCGCTCCTGCAAAATGCTCTCCAGGTTCAATCTCTTTCTATTTTTCCCCATTTTTCAATAATAATTATTTACTTAACCTTTTCAACTAATTGTCTTAACGTATACTCGAATGAGCACGTGAAATTGAATTCCTGATTATGTAGAATCAAGAATAAGTTATTAAATACTCGTTTCTTTATACAAAAACATAAACGTTTCAAATGTGAAAATAGTTCAGTTACAATATATTTTATGAATCATAGGTTTAATTCCATTATATTACATCTTAAACGCAAAATTCCAAGACTCTCCACCAAATTTTAAAATAGCCCATCCAACATAAATTTAAAAGCCAAGTTTCATCGATCTTACTATGAATTTAAACGTTCATATAATAATGCGAAATTAGATTAGCCCACGTCTACTTTACCTCATTATCTCAAAAATAAACCAGATAAATTTTGGAACTTCTTAAAACCCAAACCCTCCAAACAATTAACGTTATTAATCCAAAACAGATTAATTTCTGAATCCTTTACAATTGCTACAAGTTTTAATTCGGCATTCTAATCAGTCTTCTCAACAGATGATCACTCCACTAATTTACGACTTATATCTTCCATAACTACTTCTGTCCCTATTCGCTTTTCTAAACCAGGCTTAATAAAACTACTTAAACGCATTAAAATAAATGCTATCGGTCCTGATAGTATTCCAAATTTTTTGCTGAAAACATTTCCAGAATCTATGTCTGAGTACCTTATTGTTTTATTCAATGTTTCACTCAATTCCTCTGAACTTGCTGATGATTGGAAGATTAATAAAATCATCCTAATTTACAAATCAGGTAGTCATAATAATCCGTTAAACTATAGACCTGTAGTTATTACTTCATCCTCCTGCAAACTTTTTGAACATATCATAGCTAAAGAGATACGCCTTATACTTGAGTCTGAAATTTTCTTTCTACCATCACATCACGTATTTAGAGAGGGCTATTCAAGAATAGACGCAGTATAGCCCAGATGCTCTTGCGCCATAAAAAAGCCAAACAATCAATATTCAACAATTAACCTACTTCTTAACTTTATGCAAGATTTGCCCTAATCCATTGACAATAATACCCAAACAGATGTAAGTTTTCTTGCTTTCTTAAAAGCGTTCGACAAAGTACTTCATTCCAAATTAATCTATAAGCTTCATTTAATTGACCTTGATATACAACTCTTGTCAAGGATTGAAGTTTTTCTAAAGGTCGAAAGAATTATGTGCACATACTCAATACTAATTCTGAGTTCTTAGATATATATTCAGGCACTCCTCAGTGTGCAGTTTTATATCCCCTTTTTTTTCCTGATTTTTATTAATGACATCGCTTCACCTATTTCTGTTCAGATTAGGCCATTTGAAGATAATTGAATAATTTATAATCAAATATCCTCATTAAATGATCACTGGCATTTATAATCTAACCTTGATCTCATTTCTCAATGGTGCACCCAGTGGTTCTTACCATTAAACTCATCTAAGACAGTTCTTTTATCTATTCCTAGCAAAACTAATCCTTTATCCTTCTCCTATAAAATCCTATCCACAACAATTCAAGAAGTGAAACATTTCAGATACCTAGGGATAACATTTACTTCTGGTCTCCGATGGAATTGTTAATCAAGCTGAATCAAAATTATTTTTTATCTACAGGGACAATTAAAACATTCCACTAAATCCATCAGATTATTGTTACAAAACTTACATTTTCTCAATATTAAATTACGCTTCCGAAATCTGGGATCCCTTTAAAGACCTCAATATCGACCACTCAGAATCTGTTCAAAATCAGGCTGCACGTTTCATATTGAATAACTGGTCTCCTAATGCCTCGGTAACATCTCTTAAAGCTTCTTTAAACATAATTCCGCTTTCCCTTCACAGTAAACACCTGCGTCTTACTCTTTTATATAAAAATTCTTTATAATCACTATAAATGTAATTTCTTACAATACGTGAGACCTGCCAATTACGTTTCTTCTCGTATTGATCACTCTTTCAAATTATAATTATTTACCGCACACAGCAATACTCATAAATTTATTTTTTTTTTTTTTTGCTCAAACGATTGACAATTGGAATAAGCTTAACTCAAAATGTGTTTCTTCAATTAATATCAATGCATTTGTTCATAATATTCGACAATTTGTAACATCTTAAGTCTCTATTGTATACCCCTACCTGGGCCCTCACGGGCCAAATAGTATTGTATAAATAAATAAATAAATATTTATAAATGATATACTGACACAATTCATATGCAACTGTAATTTATGTCTTTTTAATTTAATTAGTCAAAATAATTCTCAGCAAATGGTTTACTTCCTAATGCCTATTTAAATTCCCACTTCCCCCTTTTTGTTTGACTGGAAATATTTTTCGGTGCAGTGTACCATGCCAATTATTGCGCTATAATGGAATTCATTATACCTACATTATTGTATTTGTTCCGTTTTTATCGAGAATTTAACTGGAAAATCCTTATTTCGAAAGGGTATTAAAAACATATGATTTTTATTTCCCTACGTACACTCATACTTTAGAATGTATATGTATGCAACACCCTAAGGATTTTTCCCTTCAATCGGATCTCAAACTGTCAGATTTATTTTATTTCGATAAGGCGTAAAATGTTTTGAGGTCTTAAAGTCTATGTATGTTCCCCAAAGCTTTAGACCCGATACTCAATTTATAAACAGGTCAAAATCCGTAATGGAAAATTTTTAAGGGAAAGCTCCATAAAGTTGGCACAACTACCTTTTCACTTAATTCTATACTCGGGGCAAAGCTAACCTGAGCTGAACTATTACAGCTATGGCGACCTATTCACGCCCGTGCAACAAGTATTCGTTCGCAAATTGGCGAAAAATGAGATAGCCCTCAATATTATTAGGCTATTTATCGCCTAATTTGGAATGCAGAAAAACGCGGTTGCCAAACTTCCACGCGACAAATTTCCAGCCAAGCGAACAAAGTCCTCTGAGTGGTCAGTTACTTGAATGACGTCAGCGCTTGCTATAATGATTCTTTTTCCTAAATTTAATAAATACCAGATTTTAATTACACAAACATGCCTATGTTTTATGTATTTGAGCATTATTTTAATGTTTTATGTCCGAAATGTATCTTCTATTAACTCTGTTAACGTAAGAAAGGGCGAACTATATTGCACTGGCGAAATCATACTGCTCTGAACCTTGTCAATATACCAGATTAGCTTTTCCACTAGTATATAAACCTCATCTTCATTTTAAAATAGTAACTTTCTATTTCGGAATAATCGTTATCTTTTTTTATTTCAGCAAAGGAATAATTGTTGTCTTTTTATTTTAACAATTTTAGCAAAGCCTCAGATGCAAAAAAATATTACTAATCATGTGCCGAACGGAAATTATTATCCTCAGTATTAATTATCATGTTCAATGTGTAAAATTCTGAAGTTACCCACTTTGTAAAAATTAATTAGCGCTTTGTTAATAATACTTTTTTTTAAATACGTTGTGCCTTCCATAGATACGATATCTGCGACAATTTTCATTAGTTCCTGAAAGTGGTAAAGCTAAGTTTTGTGTTCTTCATTTTATCACGTAAACTTTTAAACCAAGAGGAGAAAATATTGTTATTTTAACCATACTTTCTCGCATTTAACATATTAGTAACATTCTAAGAAAAATATTATACTATACGATATTATAAGAAAGGCATTATAATATACGTTTCTAAGAAAGAGATTGTTTATTAAACTGTGGCATATATATATATATTTGAACATCGATAAAGAAGAGAACTTGCCTGTTTGGCCAGGTTTATAGATTGGTTTATCGGTTTGGATGAAGATAAATCTAGAAGGGGAAGTTTTGAAGTTTACGTTATCTTCTCCGAATATTTCGTAATCTTCCTCATCCGTTTTAAATTTGCCCTTCACCTGCAATTTGGCCTCGTAGTCCGTAACTTCTGGCACTTCCAAATCGAGGAACGTTTTTGAGACACCTGGAAACAGGAAATAATATATCACCGTATCTCTGTGTCACGCATAAATATCTCTGTGTACATTTTTGTGATGCCAAATGTAGGTAACTTGAAGAGAAAATTTATTTTTCTATTTTAGCAGACAGTGCTCACTCATTCACGCTTTTTCCATATATCATTTGGCACCACAAGTATCATTATTTCATTGCAGTTTGTAAAAATTACATATGCACACATTAGTTTGCCGCGATTTTTTTTTTAAAGCTGTAAGTTTGTACCATACCTCTGTAAGTACCTGACAAGTTTTAAAAGTAAAAAGTTGTGTCTGTGACAGGGTGCACGGGCGAGAGATTGACGCAAATACGTTCTCAATACACCATCGTTCATGGACGCGGAGTTCAATGGAACTCAGAAATGGATTGATACATTGTTACACAGTAACCGTCGTTGACCTCGTCGCCTTCATTCTCATTTTTGCTTACCCTGTGCCTCCTGACCCTCTCGGCTACCGACAATGATACATCCCTGGATAGCCGCCGAGACGCTTTTCCGATGTTATGCGTCTTCTACATTTCACGTTGGCATTTGTGCTGGTTTGGCCGACATTTTGAAGTTTTTCAATTTTATTTTCTTGGTTGACATTTTTTCACTCTTTAAAACTGATATAATGTCTTAAGGTGCATGTGAAGCGCGTTGATACAAGCGATATCTATCGTTTAAGATCAAAACAAGCGCCGTAGCTGCTTAGAGTCATGAGCTATACTGACTGGAAATTTCCACGGATGCCCAAATTTCCGTTTCGCGTCGAACCCCCGCCCGTTTCTTACTGCGCATATGTAGCAGTGACAATGCTTTAGCGGGAACGGGACTATGTGCCGGTTAGAATGATAGCACAATCATTTCAGACTTGTAGTTTCGGAGTTATTCAATGGTTTTGTGTATGCATGCAAACGTTACATTAAGATCCTCTGATATGTCATCCAATGTGGTTTTACAGACGTGTTCACGTTGGCCTGTAGCCAAGATGAAGGGGCAACTGGGGCAAGACAAAGGGGCTATGGGGGCACAAAGCACCCGGAGATTGTTTTATATGCGTGAATGGCTCAATAGGGCAACTGAGGTACAAACCTGGGGCAACTAGGACTACGCCCCTGCCGGCCCTGGTTTGGCTACAGGCCTGTGTTCACGTCGAAAATAATGCGATTTTAAAGTAAACGAATATAAATCCAAAATTCTATTTTCTTCCTTAAAACTGAATACTAGAAAACTACATCATTCATACATGAACACATGCTTTCCTGTAATTTGTCAAGACTGAAAAGGTAATGAAAATGTACGTGGATCAGATAACGAAAAATAACTTCGTAAAGCTGTTGCATAAAGTAGTCCTTTGTTTTGGAATTATAAAAGAAACTGACAATGAATTTTGATTTACAAAGCTTACCTTCATCGATGTGAAAATTATTTTCTGCAAATACTATTGTGTCATTATTAGTTTTAAGCAAACGTATTTCCACCTCTCCTGGGCCACTGAGGTCGAAGAGATGAAGTTGTAGCTTGTTAGGTGATTGTTGGGCTAATACTCTAGGAGCCACGAATAGAAAACCCCTACGATGAAAAATACATTTAAAATAATTAATTTCAGCTCATCAGCAAAAAATTTGCCTATAAAAACAGAGTATAATGTACTAAGATTGTACATCATACACAAAATTACATGTTCAAACACTTACCGAACCGTTATAAAATTGCAAAAAAAATATGGAAATATATATATACCTTTCTGTAGCTGCAACGTAATTTAGTGCCACACACGTTACAGCTAGTGTGAACGTTGCGAAGATTTTCATATTTTAGTGCGTCACAAACTTCTTGATTTATCGAATATAAAACCTGAAAATGATGAAGCAATGAAACACTACGAAATTTAATATACGGAAGTACGTTTAAATGATATAATGATGATGATAACACGGTTATTATTGTGATATCATTTATAATGTAAAGTAAGTTATTGTCACAAAAGGAATGCCTATAACTTCATCTCTGGTTGTTTGATATTAACATGCATTTGTAATCGATATCAAGTATACATAAGAGAGGTCAGTCAGCCTTCTGGTGTTATTAAAGTACTATTTAATCGGTATTGAAATAACCGCTCAACCCACAGTTTATAAATAACTGTATTCTATTACTAATTTATGATGATTATTCTTATTATATATTAGGGAATATACTTTTGTTATTATGACTCAAAAACTTTTGTATAATTTTATATTAGTATAAATATTTTCAAAATAAAATTTTGTGTAACTTTAATTTCTTTTCTAAGTTAAACGAGAATATATTTTTTTATACTGAATCACCTAGAATATTAACAATTCACAATGTATTATTCTAAACATTCTTATTAAATTTAATGCTAAATCAGCACTGGATGAAAATGCTATAGTAACTTTATCTAGCAATATCATTCATTTCAGATAAGAGAATAAAAAAAAATATTCATCTTATATAAGAAAGCTAATTTTATTAAAAAACGAAAGTGAATTGGAAAAAAACAAAAAAAAAAGTCTTTTCAAGGTATCTACTTGGGATAATATTTCAAAATATTAAACAAAATGTAAATATCAATAAAAAGGGGCACTAGCTAGTACAGATACAAAAATACTTTCAAAATTATTGTAGCATTGCTTGCAGAGCTATGAACCATCAAGTCAAATATATTATCGGTTATTTATTTTCATTTATTTTTACTATTAAATCAAAATATTATATCAAATCACATTACAAACTTTTCGACATATTTCAAAATCACAAAACAATTTTAACAACAAGGTAATATCCGCGTGTATCAAATTAAACTCATTGAAAATCTTGGATGTCCGATGAATATGGGTAAGACTAATTGAATAATATAATAATAATGGATAATATTGTACTGATTGGTTAATGGTACCCTGAGAATGCCGTTTACGGAATACTAGCATGAATAACATTAGAACTCGCATATAAAATCACCGCGACGTAACAACATGAGGTCATATACATCATTTAACGATTCGAGGGCATCGACAGGAACACGTGCTGAAGTTATTGTATAAAGAGGAAATTTTCCAGAAGTCACGAAGCCGACGGTAGTTTCGGAGTTAACTCAGGCGAATATCCGTTATGGAAAGGGTGTATAACTCTTTACCTTTCCACCAGTGTAACCTCACGTGGAACATGCACATCTCGTTGTTCCGCCTAATAACTGATCAAGGTTTCACTTGATTGACGACAATTACCCTCTCGTGAGCGCCCCATTTTCATTTGTAGTCCCTGTTTTCTAATTATACCCATAGATAAATAATATACCACGATAGATAAAAAATTAAATGTAATTATACTATCCCTTCTTCTTCTTCTTTATGATATTGTAGCTATTTGTGCATGCACAAATAACAGAATGGAGGATTAACGGATTTTCTCGATTCCTGTTTTTGGCTTAACCTTGTAATTGCGACCCTCAAAATAAAACACGTTTTAACGCAAAAAAAAACTGTATTAAAGCAATTGCAACTAGAGAAATACATGCAAATGAAACAAAAGTATGGTGCGTATTCGTAGTAATGGTGATGCATTTTTTACGTAGTTCAGTACAAACTGTACGCAGAATATTCGACTACGTTAATCTTAATCCATAATGGAAAGAAATATCTATGAGGCTCGAAAGAATTCTCCACTAAAGTGGTAGACACTTCTCAAACGATGGTGCGAAAGACGTTTAATCTTAATAGTGTGCAAGAATTCTCTGAAGAAGAAGAAGAAGAAGAAGACACGGATTTCATCTGTCCTAAGCTCTATCCTTGATCACATTATCTCACTTATATTAAGAGGGTACGGTGTTTGCAAACAATTATGTGAAAATGATGCCATATTTATTCAACTCCGTAGCAATTGCATTATATTTTGCTAAGAAGGGTAATCATAGTGCGGTCAGAAATCGCGAAAACGCCTTGTAAGATTCGTATAATGATTCATATTTTCTGATGTTAAAGAGGAGAAATGACTAATTGATTTCAAATAAGGGATGACATAGTGAGTTTACGTGTGTTTGTATTTGAATTAAAACAATGCCTAAAAGAAATAATGGGACTAAATGCCATAAAAGCTTCCTGGAAGGCGACATAATAAAATGTAACGTTTTGAATATAGTCTTCCTCATTCAGGGCTAAGTGCAAAATTGCAAAAGGGGGAAGAGAATAAGATAAACCTATACTAAGGTATAAAAAATAAATAAAACTGAAAACATTTTTCTAAAATTGAAATATAGAAACCCAAACTATTCAAAAGAGATCGAAATATTCAAACATCTATGCATAAAAAAAAAATGTAAAACCCACCAATTTTAGTGGATGATACCTAAAATATGTAAACCATATCTTCGCTACATCTAAAAGAAAACGAATTTACTAGTTTCAAGTGTAATTTCTTACGTGATATTAACTCATTTAATTATAAAGAAGTTGTATACTTAAAAAAAAAACACTTTTTACTGAAATCACGAACTTTTACAGTCAAATAATTTTGACATCTATTATATGTACCCTTCTCATGGAACGGTGTTTTGGGGAATACTATTATTGTCCGAAACAATTGTAAATTTCACATTTCTTTTAGATAAAATTCCTTATTATATTTAATTATTATTTTTCATGCGCGCATAGTTAATAAGCGTGAATTTTGTGAACAAATATGGAAAAATAATATTTTGCCAAAGATTATTAACTAGGAAAATAACCGCCATCTCTTAAATTTTAATAACCCAAGTATATGCAGTTGGTCGTTATAGAATAGAAATAGGATAGCATAGAAATAATTTATTCAACCGATATACAGTGCTGACGTTGGTTGTGATGCTATTTCAAGCGATCAGGGTGGACATAAGGAACGCGGATTAAACGTATCTTTCGTCCGTCGAGATAGGTACTGGCTATCGGGGATGGCCCGATTATTAGGGTATCCAGTTACGTGTAACTGGAAGTTAGATATTATTGCCCTTCCCAGTGTCGGCACAATTGACCGGCGTGCATAGAAATGCCACCGTTCATACACAATAAACCACGTGTAGTGCAACACACGAATCCATTTCGGTCAGCGAGAGGAAAAAGCACCTCAAGGGTCGGCACAATTGACCGGCGTACATAGAAATGCCACCGTTTATACACAATAAACCACATGTGGTGCAACACACGAATCCATTACGGGCAGCGAGAGGAAAAGGCATCTCATCACCATGTGGTTTATTGTGTATGAACGGTGGCATTTCTATGCACGCCTGAGGTGCCTTTTCCTCTCGCTGCCCGCAATGGATTCGTGTGTTGCACCACATGTGGTTTATTGTGTATGAACGGCGGCATTTCTATGCACGCCGGTCGATTGTGCCTACCCTTGAGGTGCCTTTTCCTCTCGCTGCACGCAATGGATTTGTGTGTTGCACCACAAGTGGTTTATTGTGTATGAACGGTGGCATTTCTAAGCACGCCGGTCAACTGTGCCGACCCTGGGAAGAGTAATAATATCTAACTTCCAGTTACACGTAACTGGATACCCTAATAATCGGGCCATCCCAGATAGCCAGTACCTATCTCGACGGACGAAGGATACGTTTAATCCGCCCTGTCCATCTGGTACGTCATGTACCTGGTACCTGTGACCTGTCCTGTTCTGGTACGTCCACCCTGATCGCTCAATATACAGTGGTTGTAGATACGATATCATTTCTGTTACGATATCATTTCTGTTACGATATCATATCTGTTACGATATTATTCTGATGACACAATTGAAATTTGATTAAATTTGGAGACTATTGACAAGAATAGGTTAGAGATGGAGGAGAGCAGAAAGCAAAAATTTGTTCTAAAGCTCTCCACAAATTAGATAATGTATTTCAAAAATCGTAATTTTACTATTTTAGAATTTCTTATTATGCATTTATTTATATAGAATCAATGGGTAATAAAATAATTTTTAGTGTGTACATTTATCTGAATTCATTATAAAACAAAGCTTTATTTTATGTAGCCTCATTTGAGAAACTGCGATATAGAGCAGGATGAAGCGTTGAGTTGACACAAAATTTAGATAAAAAGGTCCGTTAAAATTTGAGTGCTAGAAAAAAAATGGCGACACGCTGCACAAATCAAATAGAAAAAAAATTACAAAAACTTTATTGGTGCAATTAATTACAAACAATGCACTTAATTCCTCGTCGTTTCCAACAAACTTGATGACAACACCAATAATCGGCCAACCTCACGGACATAAACAGAAGCCACCATGATTTGACGATAAGAGCCACGTGCATGCTATCGAAATAGCTATTAGCAATGTTTTTATAAATTAACTTCACCAATAAAGTTTTTGGCGCAGTGTAGCCCAGATGCTCTTGCGCCATAAAAAAAATCCAACCAAACCAAATCCAATACATATGCTGCAACGGGCTTATCGATTTAATACCAGTCTCTTTACAATTTGGTTTAAATAGTAGTCCATGTACTACACCATTCTGCGATATAACTGGCAACAATATATATACGTTCGTAAAGAGAGTATATATTGTCCTTCGTAGCTCAGTGGGTAGAGCCTCCGCCCGGCAAGTGGAAGGTCGTGGGTTCAGGTCCCACCGAAGGCAGAAATATTTATTTTCTTTCGAACGTTTCACCATCTAATCACGCCATACCATCGGCGTTGGTATCACTACGCCAATAAACGTTGATTGATTGACATTGTTGTTTGATTTAATCTGCGTAGTGTTCGATTTATATAAAATAAATACATATGCTGCAACGTGCATTTCGATCAATTTAATACCAGTCTCTTTGCAATTTGGTTTAAATAGTAGTCTATGTACTACACCATTCTGCGAAATAACTGGCAACAATATATATACGTTCGTAAAGAGATTATATATTGTCCTTCGTAGCTCAGTGGGTAGAGCCTCCGCCCGGCAAGTGGAAGGTCGTGGGTTCAGGTCCCACCGAAGGCAGAAATATTTATTTTCTTTCGAACGTTTCACCATCTAATCACGCCATACCATCGGCGTTGGTATCACTACGCCAATAAACGTTGATTAATTGACTTTGTTGTTTGATTCAAACCAATAAAGTTTATGTAATGTGCTTCTATCTAACATAATTGGTGCTCATTGGAGATGTATCCACATTTCCTCTATTCACAACATCCGTATATAAAAAATCAAACTGATAATTGATGTTAACAAGCTATCAATCGATTTTGAAAGCTTTGGTTGATAATAAGAAGTATCCATGTTCTGGCTCGTAAAAGACCTTTTTTACATCAGTATTTGAGGTATACGTAAGCTCTTAAAATTTTTTGACGTTCTGGCTCATTCCTCTTCATATAGGTCGAATCATGAGAATTAAAAAATATTTAAAGTCCTCTTAAACATGTGCACTTAAATCAGATTTATTTTCATTTTCTTTTTAGAATATTTCACAATTCACGGCTATTACAGAAAAAATGTGTCCAATAATATTTTTCTATTTTATATGTGATTTAAAAAAAAAATCCCTTGTGATATTTGGAGGAAGGTTTGTACATTTTGAATATGGTAAGGTTTACAAAATAACCTACGTGTACCGCTTATTTAATAAGCGACATTAAAAATAAATAAAAACAATCCCTTAACATCAATTTACAATTGTTACATAATAACCTAAATATTGTATTTATTAAAACAATTTGCTGAGGACAAATTTAAAAACATATACAAAGACCATAAATATGCAACGATATTTGTAAATAATTCGTTTACCGTTTACAAATTTACGTTATTCTGCTTATATTTTGAATGTTGTTAATAACAGGTATTTTGTTCTAAGAATTAAAAACAAACAACTTTTTGTTCATGAAATGAACAAATATAACAACGTAACTTGCATTTCTTTCCCCGTTGCCTATGCATTCAAAATGTACTCAAAAATCGGAGTTTAAGAAAAAAACATGTTTTTGCTTTATTTTATTTATTTTTATGCGCTCTATTCAATAGAAAAATCCGGTATAATTTGGAAATTGACGTAATGCTCCAAATAGGTACTTTCAGAACAAACAAAAAAAAAGGTTTGAAAAACGCAGAAAAGTGTGTCACATAATTTCATTGGAAAAAACAGTGAAAGAAACGGGAAAGATGTTAAACCTGTTTTTGAAAATTCTGTAAAGTGATGATTGCGCATTTACTTGCTTACTTATTTTTTCTGCGAACTTACACTTACAAGGGAACCCCTTTCGCTGTTCACTGCACTTTGAGATCAGACCTATGGAAGATGATAATGCTTGACTTCCTGATCACAAGTATGTAATCATTTGTCTGCTAAAATGATATGACAATTTTTTATGAATATTTGAAGTCCAAAAATGACACTTTTTTCGCCAGGTTTGATATTTTTTAATCGCACTGTATGTGAGCAAAAACAGGTTTGAAGTCGGTAAGATTATGAAGGATCATCGTATTTAACGGATAAAAATAAAAAATTATGTCTCAGCTAATTTAAACAGTATAAAAAAATTAATATGAAAAATGAACTTTTAGCATAGATATTTGGCGAAATTGGCGACAATTTTGAAGGCTACTCCAGGTTTTCGTTTGAAGTAGTTATTTCGTATTATCGCAGCCCATGTCAAGTTTCTTTTACATTTCTTTTTCCAAAATATTATCTCATAAGGAAAAGAAGCACATGAATACATATAAGCATGCATACATGAGTATGAATAAATGAAATGTATGCATGAATGAATGAATATATGAGATGCGTGAATATGTGAGTAAGAATAAATGAAATGTATGAATATATGAGTATCTATATATATATGAGATGTATGAATATATGAGTATGACACTTGTCTTCAGAGTTCCCTTCAAAGGAATTAGAGGGCCAAGCTCGAACCATGAGAAACATCCCCAAACCATTATGTTTCCACCACCAAACTTAACTTGCGGCACAATACAGTCAAGTAAAAAGCGTTCACCCGGCATTCTCCACACCCAGACTCTACCATCTGATTGTCAAATAGCGTACCGTGATTCATTGCTCCATAACACTTCACGCCACTGCTGCAGGCTCCATGTTTTGCACACTTTGAATCATTGTAAGCGACGCTTGACAT
This sequence comes from Dysdera silvatica, assembly GCA_006491805.2. Taxonomy (NCBI): domain Eukaryota; kingdom Metazoa; phylum Arthropoda; class Arachnida; order Araneae; family Dysderidae; genus Dysdera; species Dysdera silvatica. The sequence continues at coordinate 4,891,667 of QLNU02014176.1, forward strand.
TGGTTGCAGTAATGCTTGGTTTATATGCAGCTGCTCGACCATAGAAACTAAAACTTTCCAGCTCCCGACGAACTGTCTTTGTGCTGACGTTGCATCCAGAGGCATCTTGAAAATCCGCACGAACTTTTTCCGCCGATTTCATGCGGTTCGCTTTCACAACTCTTTTCATCACTCTGCGTTCCCTGTCTACTAGACGAAGTGGTCGACCAGGTCGTGGATGCACCGTTGTAGTCCCCGTATGTTCCCACTTTACGATAACATCATTAACGGTGGAACGGGGCACTCGTAACATCACAGAAATCTCACGAACAGATTTTCCACAGCGGTGACAACCAATGACTTCACCACGTTCAAAATCATTTAGCTCGCGCTTTCCTCCCATTTTACTTTTCTAGCTTTGAAATTATAATTGTTAACTCGTCAGACTTCTTTTATACTTGTCTGAGAGCTAGAAATTTGACGTCACTAACAGAATCCACCACGTAGAGGGGTGTCCGAATACTTTTGATCCTTATTTGCATAAATCTGGAATATTTCATTTTCAGAACAGGGGTGTTTGGTAATTTGGAATATGACAATTTGTGGAAAAAACCCTTATCATCTAGCTACTTTCAGAGAATTAGAGAAATACGGCTCACTATATCATCGATAACTTTCTGAATTTTCAAGATATCCCACTGGTATTTTTTTTAAGTTGCTCTATACTATTGACTACAAAATTATGAAAGAAAGTTATTCATATCTTTCGCGCATGCGCAGTAAAAAATTATTTTCTTCAAATGCTCATATCTCATCATATATTCAATATATTAATTTCTAATTTAAGTATAATATTTTTCTTGTACGTTGACAAATGTTCTGTAAGTTTCGTGAAATTTGACTGAAAATTGTGGATATTATAAGCAAAAAATATGTGACAAAATTTGGGTTTTCTTAAAGAAACGTTTCTATCTTCATGAATATACATGTTTGGTTTACGAAAATGCACACAGGCATTAAGCATAGCTGGTTAAATATTTTCTAAAAGTTACAAATAATTTCCAGCTTTTTATGATACAGGGTGATCAAATACATTTGTTCACTTTGTCAATATGTGGGTGGTCCCCTAAATGCACAAGTCACCGAAACTTTATTGGACAGTATGCATTCAAGCATGTTCTATATATCTCCAAAGTTAGAGAACAATTGGCAGAGTAGTTTTTTAGAAATTCGAAAAAAAAAACAAAAAATCCAAAGTGTCCGGATACTTTTGGGCATATAGTGTATATGACATATGAAGACTTGATGATAACCAGACTTACAAATTCCACCTTCACTATTTCTCACTGTGTAAAACATATACTGGTTATTTTTATATAAAGTTTGTAACTTATCAGAAAATTCTACATATAATAAAATTCGATAATTTATGCACAATGACGTTCTGTATTACGCTTGTTATAAAACTTCAAATTCTTAATATTTTATTAAATTTTACGTTCTGCAGTACTGACATATAAATGTGCTGCTATTGTAACACCATCGAAGTATACGAACTACTCTCATACTCTGGCATCGACTACCAAGGCCACAAAAGGGGATGGCATTTTTTATTACACCACTTTCGTAACCCGACATTTCAAAAACAGAGAAATGCATACTCGTTTACAATGAGCATGCCATACCACTACATCTAGAATCGCATCCGAATATGAATAATTAAATAATAATAAACGAACAAAACAATGCTTATTTCCAATAATATGGCTTTTCCGCTTGAAAACTGCTAGTCACGCGACTTTTACCTTTTACATTACGTTTGTATTGATCATATACATCTGCATGCAATATACATCTGCATCCCATATACATCTGCACCCGTTCAAGTAAAAGCTGACTGAAAACGACTCAAATACGTGTGGGCAGGCACGTACCATAAACGGATTTAGGAGAGGGGCTCGGGGAGCCCAGGCCCCCCTTCCTCTAGTCAATTGTAATTTTATATCATTATCCTCTCTTTTGCCATTTATCAATTGAATTTTCAAAAGAATAATAATAATGTAAATAAATAAACAGATAAATAAATAAATGTAAATATTTGCCTATTCAAAAATAAATAAAAAGTTTTTTGCGAAGTAAATTTGAGTGATTGTTAGAAAATGGATGAATTCAATGCGTTCAAGTAAGATTTAGCTTTCGGTGGGCGGGTAGATTTTGAGAGGGCAGGGAAACACAAAGAGATTTATTTCCTAAGCTATACAGTGTTCAACATAGCAACGAGGCCACCTTATGGGAATTGGAGGGGTGACCCCCAGTTCGTGGAAACGTTCCTTTTGGCGATGTTCCTCCCACGGGTGGGGAACATCTCCAAAAGGAACGTTTTCACTAAGGAGCCGCTAATGAGGGGAAATATTTTGTCTGTGTAACACACACTTGTTAACGCTATCCCGGGATTATAACTTAATAGTCGTTTCCCAAGGCAATAAACAAATTTTGAAATCGACACCACATCGTCTGAGAGAAAAATCTGATCAAACTTATAGGTCATAACAATAAAACCAGTTCCTGACTGAACAATGTCAATAAAGTCACTCAATTCTATACGTATAGTAGACCCTTGCATTTGTAAGTAGTAGGTACCTATTTTGTGCGCTCTGTACTTATGATGAAAAAAATATATTTATGTATATACAAAATTTTTAAATAAAGGTAATGTGAAATTATTATAGACAAAGAGTGATGCATATAATATTATATAATTAAACTAAACAGTTATAAAACAGATGCCTTAAAAATGAAAAGGCAAACTTCATTGCAAGCGTTTCTTCAGAGTAGAAGAGTTAAATCGAGTGATCAAATAGATTCTAATGATCTTTCAACTGAAGATTCAAACAAGGAATTACCACAGGAAAACCGCAAGAAATTGAATGCTTTACCAGCAAATAGCTCACTAGCTGAGGTATGTTCTTTCAATTTTGTGTTTATTACAGAAATAGACTATATGTATACACGGGCGGACTAGACCACCCGCCCCCGGGCTGATGCGCCCTCGTGGGCGATAGAACTCGAGCCCTCCCAAAATCCATGGTATGCGCCCTTTGAGACGACCGAGTCCGCTCCTAGTTCGACTGTATGTATTTTTACAAATATTTTTAAGCAGTTTAAAAATTGCATTGAGCACCCTAATACGTACCATCATTTTCGTAATTTAATTTTTACACAAATGTGATTTTTTTTTTAGAATTTTTAAAAATTAGTCATGAACGACAATTTTTAAATTGTCAAATGTCAAAAAATCAAAATTTTCAGTAAACTGTTATCGTGATTAATCTGTAAATATTTTCATTCTGAAAAGATTGAAAATGTTTGTGTTTTCTCAATAACTGCTTTTAATTAATTAAAAATTGCGATGAAATGAAAATTATGTAGCTAAATTTTTTGAGAAACGTTGTATGGTTAACATCATGCTTTATAATTTGGAAACATGTCACTCTCAAAACAGAAATATAGTTTTTTGCTTTAATTTCCCATTTAATCGTTTAAATTTTGGTGGGTATCAAACAAAAAAAAAAAAAAAAAGTTACAATGTTTTTTCGAAAATAGAATTTTTTGTAAAATCAAGTAACTCTCACATAATAAGGGAGTTTATAAATTAATACTTGTATTATATATCGCTAATTATAAGGGATATGACCACGGACGCTGTTAGCGGGAGGAAAGAGCAATCTATATTATGTAAATATATAGTTAATGTAACTAATTAATTAAAATAATTAATATATATATATTCAGACACTATTATGTTGATGATGATGATGTGGAGGAAGAGAAATTGGGCCCTCCCCCTTTTTAAAAGTTTGTATCCGCCCATGGCATGTAGCAACAGGGGGGCAGGGTTCCCCCCTAGTCTTAGAGGAGGAGGGGCGAAAAGTATATTTCACCCTACACACACACGCACACACATAACACACTATCGAGGAATACTATTAAAATTTTAATTTCAAGAATAACATTAAGCATTGCCACTAGTGTAGCAAAGCTAAATTAACTTTGGATTCTAATTTCATTTTCTGTCAATAGATGTCGCTACTATACCGTCAATAATACAGCTTCGACAGTGCCCCTCCTTGGCGTATCTATTGTTAAAAAAAATTAGCATCTCTTTACCTATACATTTCTCTAAGCGTTTGTGAAACCATTGATTTTAAAGCTTGGTGCTCTGCGAAATCAGTAAAATTGAAATCGTTCAAGTGGTTGTTGTTTTGTAATTCAGTTTATTTTAACTATTTAATTAACTAATTAACATCTAATTAACAATTTATCCAATTAACATTTTCAAATAACTGTTGGAGACTTGTGGCAATAGATGGCGCCATCAGTATTTGGCCGTAAGATAACTCTCGCCCTTCCCCACTCAACTCTCCAAAACGTTGGCTTCAAAATCACGATGAACCCGAACCCATCACAATTTTTGAAACATGGAAATCAAGTGAAACATTGGTAAACTTCATCAACTATAATGAATTTTCTATTTACAGAGATAACAGAAAAGGAGGCGGAATTTCAGTATACGTAAAACATGGATTAGACGTGGATTTAATAAATGAAGAAACTGAAATAACTGAGGACATTTAAATTTTAACAATTAACATAGGCGAAATAAAAATATTAACATTATATAAACCACTGAACTCCAATATAAAAAAAATTCTTTGATAAAATAGAAAACCTAATTGAAAAAAAAAAAATCATAATTGGCGACTTTAACATAGACATTAAAAATAAAAGTAATGATTCATCCAAATCATTGAACATAATGGAATCAAACGGACTAATAAACAAAATTAATGACCGTACTAGAATAACACTAACAAGTATTAATACAATTGACCTGGTTTTTACAAATGTGAAAAGTAGTTACACTTCAATATTGGAAGATATAGTGAGTGACCATCGAATACTACTAATAAATTTGAAGGCTATTGCCCAATGTACAAAAAAGATAATAAAGATTAGAAATTTCAATGATAAAAACATTCATAAATTTCAAGAGGCTCTACAAGATATAGATTGGCAAAATTTTCTTTAAACAGCTAATATTATCCATTTATCCACAGACGAAAATTTTGCAATGAAATTAAAAGAACTTTAAAAGAACTATAACGATTGCTTTCCTGAAAACGCTAAATTACTAAATAGAAAGAATAACTCTGAATGGTTTAATTATAATCTAAAAAAATAACCTATACAAAAAAATTATAAACGAAAGAACAAATAAGCGATGAAACGAGTTCATTAAATATAGAAATGAATTAAATAAAGAAATAAAAGAAAAATAATTATTACTTTGATCAATTATCAATTAAAATCTTCATATAAATGGAATTTAATAAACAAATTATTAGGCAAATCAAAATATAGCAATGATAATAAAATAAACTTCCAATAAATAATATCAAAACAGACAACTTAACACAATCGCAAATGAATTTAATAATTATTACACAAATATTGGACAAAGAATTAAATATAAATCAATCAATTAACGACAATTATAAATTATATTTAAATAATACCATAACAGAACCTTCCATTTAAAGCGAAACTAATGAAACTGAAATTGAAAGAGAAACTAAAAAATAAACACAAAAAGATCTAGATTGATGGTCTATCTCCTCAAATAATTAAATTAAATATAAATGAATTGAACTTTTATCAATCATAATAAACAATATGTTTCTAACAGGAATTTTTCCAAATGGATTAAAAACAGCAATAATTAAACAAATTTTTAAAAAGGGTAATAGATATAACAAAGAAAAATTATGCTATAGACTTAATTGTAAAAATTAATTCCTAATAATAATACGTGGTTTCCAAAAAAATAATCAACGGAAGACATTTTATTGAGAGCTGTTAATAATATTCAAAAAGATATGAAATAGTTCGATTAATAAACAGAACATCTAAATGCAAATTACTAAATACGGCATAAGAGGACCGATAAATTGATTGATAGCTCTTAATCGAATAGATTACAAATAGTAAATAGATAATACTCTGTCAAAATCATTAATAAATAGATAGGTGTTCCTCAAGGAGAATCCTCGACCGTTGTTCTTTTTTTAATAGCAATAAATGAATAATGAATTTAGATGAGAGAATATTATTATTTGCAGACGACATAGTTTGTTGACAGAAGGAAAAATTAATCAGATGATCGATAATACAAGTGTCAAATTATCTTCATTTGAACAATGGTTTCGGGGATAATAACTTAATAATAAATACAAATAAAACAAAATATATAATCTTCCATACTAAAAATAAAAAATTTACTAATCAACCTAACAAAATAAAATTTAATAACACTGTCATCGAAAGAGTTAACTCAATTAAATTTCTGGAATAATAAATTCAAAGATAATTTGGTTTCGCTTTCTTTTTGGTTTTACGGCTCAAAGACTACAGTGGTCATGCTGCGCCGGGACCTACTGTTTTCCGAGGAATCCGAACCTCTTAAGGCCTAGGGAACCAAACCCCGGACTACAGTGAGCAGTGCGATCTTTATGAGATCTCTGAGTAAGCGTTCTTTTTGCACTGCTGGGAGTCGAACCCGGATTAGCCGCGCAATAGGAGAACGCGTTACCACACTGCGCCACCGCAGGGCCAAGATGATTTGGGTTGGGATTGTCAAATAAACAAATTGAAAAAAATTAGAAGATCTAATGGCATTTTGACAAAGCTTATTTCAATCTTACATTAAACATAAAAATTACTCTTTTTTTGACATTAATTTACAGTTACTTAACTAAGGAAATATGGGTGTGAGGGAATTATCAGTAACAAACTTGAAAAAAATTAATAATTTATTTTTAGTAAAACTGTTTTATTAGTAGTAAACAATTCAAAAATTATGTTATAAAACAGAAAACAAAAGAAGATATGAAAAGAACATGAGAACAACAATAAAATATAACTAATATACATAACTTAAAGTAGCAGCATACGTATACGAACGATTAAACGAAAATAAGCATTTAAATTCAATCTCAATTAATGAAAATGTTCATAATTACAACATAAGAGATAAAAAAGAAGTCAACAAAATTAAAATCAGAACGAATATAGGTTAAAAATAATATTAATCACTATGGAATTGAATTATAGAACAACATCCCAACAACAATAAAAAAAAAATAAAGTAAAAAAGTAAATTAGACAGAATTAAAAAAAAACTTTCTGGAGCGTCAATGAGATTAATCGCCAGGGGTTGCAAGACTTTAAATATGTTTATTTTTATTTTGTATCCTTTGTATGTCATAATCTATATGATGAATGAAGGAAATTGATTGATTGGTTCAGATAGCGGGGTTTACTTCAGATAAATGTTTTATATTTCTCCATGTTAGGCTAAAAATGCAATTTAGTTGAAAATACGATTCATTTGCAGACCCCCATGCCCAAATCACGAGCCGCCACTGGAAATGATATATATAATAAATTATAAGCATTTAGATACTCAAATTTACTATGTTGATCATTTCCCATTCCATTCATTATCCTCATCTTCACTTTTTAAACAGTAAGGGTTTTCTGTCGTCCGCTCTCACTGGTTTTATCTGCCATACTGTTAAAAACAAAGTTCAAAAGTTCTGATAAAATTCTCAGCGGTTGAGATAATCGCGCGTAATAATTTAAAGAAACGAGAATAAACCCTTGATACCTCACCACTACATTCAGCAAAAGAAAATATGAATGTATCAATGGGGAGAAGATGATCGTTAGATGCGGTGGGAAGTCAATTACCTATTTGCCTCTCGGGATATTTCTTATTGAATGCGCAGAACCGGCTTGCACGTGAAATATTCAAATATTTATACTGCTATTAGACTGCAGGTGGCAACACCAGCGGTTTGCTATGACGTCAAGAAGTTGCCTTCCGAACGAAACTCGTTCCGCGAAATGAACAAAAAATCCGGCAAATTTGACATTGGGTAACAAGTTTCGGGTGTAGTTAAGTACGGTATCGCACAGCGAAGCAAAAATTTACGCTTTCCTGGATATGTCTATTTCACGAGATTAATAATGGCTTTCGGGTACGACCCGCATAAAGTAGTGATAACGTGATCTTCGCTGTGGCAATGGCAAGGCCGGTGTGAATTGCGAAGATTTATTCCTCACGAGTAAAAATGCAGAAAGATATTTTATGTGAAATGCTCAAAAAGTGAGTAAAAAATATGATGGCATTTCTACATATTACACATACCTCTTTATTTGTATAAATAAATTCTGTACCTGCATACAATAATACACTTTAACCCACTGGCGTACGCAAGGGGGTTTGATGGGGGATTGTAAACCTCCATTGTGATGAAATTTTGTGTGTGTGTGTGTGTATATATATATATATACATAAATGTATGGAGTCATAGCTCTGTAATCCCCTTATTAACTTTCTGAAAACGCCTATGCCTTAGGGGAGGGGGGTTCGAGTATTACGTAAGCAATATTTTGGCCGTTTAAACACCCTCAAAAGGTGCTTACGTAATACTTGAACTTTCCTTTAACTATGTGAGCGTTAAGCTTATTCTTGTACCAAAAGGGGAAGTTTTGTTAAAAAATAGTTATTTCAGTAATTACTGATAAAATGCTACCGACTAAATAAGCGTCTATAAAGGGTCTATTTCTAAACTATATGTACAATTGCAAACTGAACTCCAAAATGAATGGTTCAGATATAGTTTTCGTGTCTCTCAAAGTGGGTAGAATTAAAGGTCAGTGCCATAGTAGTGCCAGGCATATTTTGTCTTTTTGCATCATTTTTGCCTGTGGTGACATTTCAGTAGATTCCTTGAATTTAAATCCAAATAAACATCACCGAAAGATCTTGTACGGTTCATTACCCAAAATGTTTTATATAATTAAAACAAGTGAGCACTAGCACCGAGATTCAACAAGAACATGTGTTCGCCAATTTATATATGTGTGGTGCCTCTGCAATATCTTATATACCGTACAAATTGGACATGATTTTTCTAGAGGAGTAGCACTTTTCTCTTGATATGCGCCCAGGAGCAAACGCGGGCCCCCAGGCTCACTTTCACGGGCCCCCAGGATCACTTCGACAGGCCCCCGAGACCGCTTCCCTGGGCAATAATAATATAGAAAATTTTTCTTTTTGGGAGAGGGAAGTTGAGCTCCAAATGAACAAAAAGTATGAAATAAGAACGCATTTTTTTTGGTACTTACTTATTACTTAATTATTTTACAAGATCACTGCTGAAAAAAACAAACTGACGTAAGCTGCTATTATTTTTTTTTTTTTTCAATAATCGAGATAGGCTAATGAAGAATAATTAAAAAACTGTACATTAAAAGGGTAAAAAATCCTAAAAAATCCTATTCATCTGGATTTAAAGGACAATTTTTCTGGCCTTCGGACTAGCAGGGGGGACCAGGCCCCCCACAGCATAGGTCCTTTCCAGCGCGGGCCCCTAGACTTCATTCGGGCCCCCGGGCTGCAGCCCCTGCTGCCCCGCCTCTCGTCGGCCCTGCGTGCGCCAATGAATTAAATTCTATAACGTAAATTATAAAAATCCATCGATGTTTCTTAGAAAAAAAAACTTCTGTCGTCTACGAGTTTAGATTCAAACTCAATCATTTTTGACTAACAAGTACAGGTAAGGAAGATGATCATTTCTGCTAACCGTTCTAATTTGAATCTAAAATTGTACAAACCAAAACTAAAAAAAAATATCTGCTTTAATCCTCCATGTCCTTTTTTCTAATGGGAAGATATGATCTTTTAGTGATATTTCTACGGAAGAAAGCAGGAAGCTGTGTTTTCAATAACTAGTATTATGCTCTGCTATTTAAACAGGTTAAAATGGGGGGAAAATACTAAAAACTATGTTTAAGAGCGTAAAATCCTTTGAAAATAGTACCTAGAAAATTTCAAAAATTAATGTTATCGAAGTAATTGTGCAGAAAAATTATTCTAAAATAAGATTTCATCTATATATGAAATAATTTAAAGCCAATTGATTCGCAATATTTGCTAAGTTTAAAGGATTATGTTTTTGCGAGCTACTGGAAAGTAGAAACTCAGCGGGATCTGCAGTATTTCCTAGTTCATAACAATATTTTCAACTGAAAAGCGTTATCTCTTTTCTAAATACTACTTTCATCAACAAATTTTCCGTCCAATATCGAAAAATAATTTTAATAGCGCGTATTAATTAATGAAAATGAAAAAATTTAAAAATTCACGAAAATTCATTTTTGTTTTATACAAAGAACAAACAGTGATGCTTTCTAAAGAAGCCAATTTTTAAGAAGCAATATTTTGTGAGAAAACGTAGAATAAAAATATAATTATAAGAATGGATACAGAAACACTGCGGTTTTTCTTAGTAGCTGACCTAGTGAAGAAAGCTGTGAGGTGATATTAACTGGTTATTATCTTTTCACAAATGAAAAATGAGCACATATGTAAATCTTAAGTTCATATAATGCGCTTTAATTAATCATTGAACCCCAGAAACGCATTGTAGTGCATTTAGAAATGCTTTATAATACAGAGTGATTAGGGGCAGACCGGGCCGGTGCGCCCTCATGGGCGATAGAATTCGCGCCCTCTGATAATCCAAGGTATGTGCCCTTTGATAGAACCCAGTCAGCCCCTGAGGGTGATCGTAATTAAGCGGGGGACCCGGGTTCGAATCCAGGATGAGGACGGCCTCCCTTTTTCTCCTAAATAAAAATAGGTCGAGCTAATAATACGTGGGTGTCAAATTTATTTGTAATAAAAAATCCCCTATGAAAAACTCACAAAAAACTCGCCCCGGTGGCTTTGTGTGTTGACCATTATTTGGCAATTGTGTTATCCCTGTGAAGGGTAATAATATCTTACATCATAATTAAGGTTTCACTTTGAAACCCCTATAAAATGAAAATTACTGGACCAAAAATTATCAAATTTAAAAGTAGTATAAAGGGGTCATGAGATTTGATGCCCTGCAACAAAAAAAAAATAATTAGTTTAAAAAGTCAACACCAGGGATGAAATGATTAGTCAAGATTAGTTTTGGCAAACCCAGGTTTTGGTTTTTATGAACACTCCAGTAATTATGCAAATTCGGGATGAATTGTTAATGGCTTGCCATATAAAAGTACAACTTTACAAATTTATGCAAATTCGCATTGAATGTCATATGGTTTTCCTGCTATAATGCCGCACATTTTTGGCAGAGACTTCAATTATTGTTGCCAAATAATAGTCAGCACATAATGCCACGGGACGAAATTTTGTGAGTTTTTCATGGGGGATTTTTATTGCGATTAATAAATTTGACAGCCACGGTTTTAAGCTCATACTAGAGCTATTTTAGTTAGACGAGAAAAGAATCGTCGTCCCCATCCTGAAGTCGAACCAGGGTCCCCCTCCCCCCCATTTAGACCGGAGTGCCTTGGCCTCTAGACCAACAAGGACATAAACAACGCTCTTCCTCTCCGTATATAAGGATGTTATCCACTATTGAGCTTGGAACTCGGAATAATAGTCCCGCTGTATCACCCACAGATCAGCGGAAGACTATAGTTTAATTTTGCTAAACTCTAAATGAAGTTCCGTTGGTTTTGCTTTTAGATAACGCGGTCGACCATTGAAATATTTGTTAAGTCATTTCCGAAACGTAAAACTAGAGTGACTTAAAACACAGGATGTTAAATGCGATTTCTTGAAACACGGACTTCGTTGAAACACGTGTTGGATTACTGCTTTTTGGGTGATAAGAAGCGTTCCAGGAACTGATGACAGCAGATAAGATTTTGATCGCAAATTTTGTCTTGCGAGATAATGTAGAGATTCGAATCGATAATGGATTCTATCAACACTTTTCATTCTAATTTAATCTCGCTTTTTCCTACGGTATTTTACTACTTAATAGCATTTTTATCTTGACGTTGTAAGCTACGTCACGTTAAATCTCCTGCATAAGTTTGCATAGTACTAAAGCCACCGAGAATTTAGTACTATGCAAACTTATACAGGAGATTGCATAGTACTAAAGCCACCGAGAATTTACATGATTGACATTATTCGGAATGCAGTATATTACTATTATAATAAATTAGTCTTACATAACAACAAAATAAAATCCAAACATTCGAAGATTTTGATAAGTAACGCGAACCAACTTTATAAAAATTAAATTATTTTCATATAATTAACTTTTATTATAAAATTATTATTATAAAAATTGAAAATTTGATTACTCATCATTCATTATAAAAATTGAATTAGAAGGATAACAAGAGTTTTAAATACTACTATATTTACAGTACAGTAATATTTTTAACATAAATCAACAAAATATTTATTACATAACAAATTGAATAATTTGTAATATAATTCAATTTTTTCATTTAATTATTTATTCTTTTTAGAACATAATTATTTTTCTTTTAGAATATAATTATTTATTCTTTTTTAGAATATAATTATTTTTTGGTATTTTCTTCTCCTTAATCCTTTTCATTCTAAAAATTGTATTTTAATCAATTTCCAAAAAAAAAATGGCTAAAGGCCCTTGTATAAAAAAATTTAAAGTCTAGCCATATTACACATAAAAGGAAGAACTGGTACTCATACTTCCCTGATTTAAGTAAGATACTTAACTTTACACAAAATTTCATATCAAATACCACATTTTTATTATATGACTGTGTTCTCTCATTTCAACTTTCACCGAAAATAAAAATTTGCATAAAATATATAACCATTTTTCCCCCGGAAAATATATATATTTCAACTTCATTGGGGCAGTTGGTTAAAACCGCTGAACAATTTCTCTGCTGATACAAACTAAATATATAAACAGACCTGCAGACTTTTTTAGTGCAAACTAACATAAATTCTATAAGTTTGTTTTCGAGCGATGCATATGAATGCATGAAGAGCACAATATGAATAAAGAAAACATAAATCAAAAATGAGTCAACGCCAACCAACGTTAATGCAAACAATTCCGAAAAGTATTGCACAATTACTTAGAACCAAAAGTAAGTGAAGAAATTCGCAGATGAATTTGTGTAAATCGAAGTTCTCAGAAAACTGCAAGGATATTTGGTTTGTAGAAATTAAAACTGTAGGGGGGAAAAAAAAGACTGATAAAATTTACAGATTGCAGAATCTGTTCAAAAATTATAAGTGTTTTCGTTAAATAAGAGTTATATATTGCAATATAATTTATATGCTTGCCGTACATTTATTAAATATAATTTTATGAATCTAAAATTAATTTCTCAAATATTTCGGCGTAAAATTAATATACTTAAGAATACATAAATACTATTTAAATTAAGCTTTTTTATTTTCCTTTGCAGGGAAAGAAGAATCGTACTTTTCATGTATATGATTGTGAGATTATGTATTATATCAATTTTCAATGAGATTGTGTATTATATCAATTTTCAATGAGATTGTGTATTATATCAATTTTCAATGAGATTGTGTATTATATCAATTTTCAATGAGATTGTGTATTATATCAATTTTCAATGAGATTGTGTATTATATCAATTTTTAATGAGATTGTATATTATATCAATTTTTAATGAGATTGTATATTATATCAATTTTCAATAAGATTGTGTATTATATCAATTTTCAATGAGATTGTGTATTATATCAATTTTCTCAATGTCAATAATTGTGTGCAATATTCCTTTTGTAGATCTTATTTTTATTTAATAATCCACTTCAAAAAAATAGAATATAATGCAAAAACTCAGTACATGCACTATATTTAAACAGTTGGTTTCTAAACGGAACTCGAGGAAAAGATATAAAAGAAATTGCGTGTTTTGGAACATATGAAAATGTAAAAAAAATATATATATATACTTCCCTCTTCTGGATCAACGACTTATATTTAAAAAAAATATATTTGTATCATTCACAAAATTAGAATTCTCAGAACAGATGGTTCAAATTATTAGAATATTCCAAAATGTTCTGGTTGGCATAAAAGAGAGCTTAAAATTGGCATACATATTTGAGGAACTTCGGGACTGACTTGTGTGAGTGGAATCATTTGTGTGTGCATTTTAGTTAAACCTTTACTTTCCGTCGAACAAGTAGCTCGTATCAGAATCTAAGAAAAAGGCATGGAAGGCTAAACTTAACGGTTTATGGTTTAGGAATTGGGATATTCTTGAAAAAACGTAAGCGGGGTATTGAGACAGTATTTTAATAATCGGAAACTGCAAAATAATTGCTCCAATACAGCCAAGGCCGTAATTAGGATTTAATTTCAGAGGGTGGGGTCAAAAAGTTTTACAAAATAACGTTGAATAAGGAAGTGTCACCTTTATCGTAAAAAGATATCAAGAAATCTAAATATCGTATCAGGAAATATAAATACATCGTACAAAAATAAATGAGGAAATCCCAATTTTGCTTTCAGACATCATTATAAATTTTTACTTGTGCTTTTGCCATCAAGCTTTAATTTTTCATAATGTCCTCCTTTCAAAGAAAATATTTTCTATATTTTTTAGTCAAAATGTTCTTAAATTAGTGGTCTTCAAAACGAGACCTTGTGGACAGAATTTTGGCAATTATTCAAGGTTTGAGAGTTTTTCCTCCTCCCCCCTTTTTTTTTACAAATTTAACAAGTAAATACATATATGTATTTTTAAGGTTCTACTACAAATTTAATTTCAGTTGAACTGGCCCTTAAGTTTCACCCTCTGTATAGGGGCAAGAATGTAGCCTTCGATCTAATTAACTACACTAAAAGATGAAAGGGGTTTATATAAAGAATATCATAATATAAAACTGCTTCCAAAATGTAAGTTATTTTCAAAGGAGAAAAATGAACTACGCGTAAGTGTGTCTGACATCTCACCTTCTGTACGACGACGACGGTGAGGAGAATTCAAACATTAGGTTTTAAATCACGTGTGCCTAAGACAAAGACATTTATGACCTACAAGCAAAAGGCTTTCAGGGTGCAATGGTGTGAACAGAAAATGTTGTGGGTCCAAGAAAATAGGAGAAAGGTACTTTTTAAGGATGAAAGCGTGTTTTGCATGTCTCATGGTCATCACATGCTTGTCCAGCAAGGAGCATTTGATAAAGCATGTATGAAATTTGCGACCTCTGTCATAGCATGAATTTGTATAACGGCAGAGAGTCCAGGTAAGCTGTCTGTTTCGTACGAGAGAAAATTCTGAAATTTACCGAAAAATTCTTGAGTACTTGTTGCCAGTATCGAAAGGTTTTTGTGGTGGTGATTTTCTTTATCAGCAAGATTCAGCTTCTTGTCACACTTATAAAACCACTCTCGATGACCGACCCAAAGAGTATCAAATCAATATAATTCCTTGGCCGACTACTCACCAGATCTAAACACCATTAAGAATGTTTGCATATTATGAAGAAACGCATCAAAGAACTTGACTGGAAAGGCAACAACGAATCTAGGCTGAAGACCTTTTGGAAAAGTTTTGATAAGAAATGAGTCTCTGGTAAATAATATTCAAGCCGTTTGCGAGCTGCCGTTAAAACAGTAATCAAGTAAATGTAATCAAGTATTAATGAAGAAGCATTTTTTTTATCAACGTTTTTTAGGCTCAATAATATTAACACCGATGTTATGGAATTGTTAGATGGTGAAACGTTCGTAAAGAAAAGAAATGCTTCCTGCTTCTGGTGGGGCACGATCCCACGACCTTCTACAATCCGGGCAGGTGCTCTACCAACTGAGCTACGGATGACCAACATTTAATCCCTTACGAGCGTATTTAAAACGTATTTTCCGAAACCGATTGAGCTCCTGCCGTTCGATACGCGAATATAACGCTGTTTAAGAAGTGCTATTATTTAACCTTGCGTAGTTTCAACAGAATATATCCGTCATCGGAACTTTCGCACAGAAAGAACTTCCTATCCTCACATCTCAGAAAACGCTCCAGGAAATCAAAAGATTAATAGAAGCTTCAATATGTGTTAAAGGCGATGGAATATTTTACTTATTTTCTGAAAACATAAAAACTGTTTATAATGAAAAATACAGCAGAAAAAAATTTTAATACCAAAACAAAGTACTCTCTTCATTCCCGTTTTAAAATTTAAAAATTTCATAGCGCAAAACATTCATTAAGCATGGGCATCTGAGTCCACTAGATTGGGTTTGATACGTGTAGTTCGTTCACGGGGAATTGTCCGATGGTGCCGTTAGAAAATAAGGGGAGCTGACGTCACAAAGGGCATAGCCGATTCCAGCAGAGGGAAGGGTGTCATTTCAGAACTGTTTTTTAGTGAACGTTTGTCTGCGCCAAAAACCAGTTCAGGAGGGGAGGAGTTGATGTCCCCCCTTCTGAGGTAATCGGCTAGGCCGTTTGTGATGTCAACTCCCGTTATTTCTAACGGTACCATCGGACTTTTTAGGGAATGAACTATAGTAAATTTGGTTGTGTGTGTATTATCATAAGCCAGGGTCCACGTTAAGCCGTTGGTAAAACTTCAGGCAACCCATAGTGTAATCGTATGTCGAAATAACTACAAACAAAGCGCTTTAGTTATCAAGGAATCAACACAACAACCTTTGGATTTTCTGGACTGCCTTTTGACCTCTGTTGAACTAGGTCATGTACACATTTTACTGATAGATATGGAAGCGAATTTATGATAAACTTGTATGGAAAGAATTTGGAGAGACCTTCATCTAGTACAGTGGTTCCCAACCTTCTTCAATCCGCATCCGACTTTTATGGTAACCAAGTAATCCGCGACCCCCACCCTCCCATATTTGCCGCCACCATTATTATATATATATATATATATATATATATATAAAAGTTTTCCTCGCCCATTCTTGGCGGAAACAGGCTTTGGGACGGGCAGAGCGCCATGTTCCCAAGCCTCTTTTTACATCACTTCTTAATGTGCCATGTCTAGAAACTTCCTGACAATGTGACACGTGTTTAGGATTGTGGCTTTTTGTATTTCAATGTAGGTGTTTGGGTCAATGTTGAGTATCTCCAAATTCGTCGCAAGCGTTTTTGGTACTATCCCTGTTGCTGAGATGACTAACGGGATGATGAGGATCTTTTCCATACCCCATATATCTCGTACTTCATGTCTGAGATCTTGGTACTTGGTGATTTTCGTTGTGTAGGTTGTCTGTATGTTATTGGTGTTGGGTACTGCTATGTCGATTAAGTACGTGGTCTTATTCGATTTATCGACGAGGGTTATGTCAGGACGGTTATGTGGGACTGTCTTGTCTGTTATGATTGCTCTATCCCAGTAAAGCTTGTGTGTTTCGTTCTCATGCACGGTCTCTGGCTCATATTTGTAGTACGGGCATTTTTCTGTCAGAAAGCCAGCATTCGCTGCCAATTTCTGGTGGACTATTTTCGCTACTTGATCGTGTCTATGTTTGTAGTCTGACTGCGCAAGGATCTTGCATCCTGCCATCACGTGTTGGATTGTCTCCGATGCCGCATGACAGTGTCTGCATTTGTCGCTTTCTATGTCTTTTCTCTGGATGAATTTCTGATTGTTCCTTGTTGCGATCACTTGGTCTTGGATGGCTAGCATGAATCCTTCTGTCTCTGGCTGGAGAGTGCCTTTGGCCAGCCAAGAATTTGATGCCTTTTTGTCAACGTGTGGTTGTTGCAGGTCATTGTAGTGCCTGCCATGTAATGGTTTTCCGGCCCAAGTTCTCAGTTTCTGTTCGTTGGCTGTTTCCAGGACACGCTCTTCGGTACTACACAGGTTTAGTGGCGTGTAATTTGCATCTGCTTGTATTATGGCTTGGATGAGTGGCGATCGGGGACTCTTCAACTGGAAGTATTGCCTCATGCTCTGGATCTGCTTGTCATGTAAGTCTTTGAGGTCCGCTTGTCCGCGTCCTCCTTCTTCCCGGGGTAGTGTTTGCCGTTCAATTGCCGTTGCAGGGTGTAGTTGTCCGGCTCTTCTCTGGATGGTTCTCATTTTCCGCTGGAGTTGTTCTAGTTCAGTGTTGGACCATTTGATGATCCCGAAGGAGTAGGTGAGCACTGGTACCGCATATGCGTTAATTGCTTGCGTGGTGTTCTTCCCGCTCAGTTTCGTCTTCACAATGCTTCTAAGTCTTTCTTGGAATGCTTGCGTGAGCTGGACTTTGACTTTCTTGTGCTCCTGCTGCCGTTTTTGCATTATCCCTAGGTATTTGTAGGTTTCGCCCTCGTCCAAGGTCTTCAGTAGTCTCCCGTCTTCGAGTTCGATGCCTGGTAAATCTTCTTTGCTATTCTTCTGTATTTTGCACTTATCGAGGCCGAATTCCATTCCTATGTCCTTGGAGAATGTCTCTGTTATACTGATGAGTTGTCGGAGTTGGGTGATTGTTGGCGCGTATAGCTTGATGTCATCTACGTACATGAGGTGGGAGACTTTATGTAGGTTTCTCTTGTCTTTCTTCAGCATGTATCCGTATTTACTTGTGTTCAGCATCCTTGACAAGGGGTTTAACGCCAAGCAGAACCACTGGGGGCTTAGTGCGTCTCCTTGAAAGATTCCGCGGCGGATGGGGATCTCGGCCGTTTCTATTTTACTGTCTGGCGTGTTTAGCTGTAACCGGGTTCTCCATTGTTTCATGCTGCTCTGTAGGAATCGGATGATTGAGGGATGCACTTTGTATATGCTGAGTATTTCAAGGAGCCACGAGTGCGGAACAGAGTCGAAAGCCTTCTTGTAGTCTATGTATGCGGTGTTGAGTTTTCGCTTTTGTTTTCTTGCTTGTTCCAGGATAACTGAGTCGATGGTAAGCTGCTCTTTACATCCCAGAGTCCCTTTCTGGCATCCCTTTTGTTCTTCCGCCATTAAGTTGTTGCTTTCGCTGTGCCGGCTTATATATATATATATATAAAGGGTTGCTGGTATCTAACTGGAAGGAGACCCACACGCTGAACGTATGTGACGATGTGTGGAACCGGCCGGGCCAGTAACCTAGTGTCCTACCCCGCCTTCAAGTGGTGCAGGCTGGGCTTTCTATCCAAGAGGCAAATTAATATTTGCTGCACGGATGGAAAGGCGGAAGGGGAGGGCTAATTCACCAACCCGTCTAGCCAGCGTGGTGAAATGATGGCTAATTCCTCCAATATGCTAATACACCAAAAACCATGGCCCCTAGTCTCCAGGTGCTGGAGTGCTCCTGATCAAGGCAGCGGTCAGCGTGGCATGAAAGCAGGGGGTGCTAAGAATCACTGGAATGGCCCAGGCTGCCGTTTGTTATTGACCTTGGCAACGTATAATGGACGATCCCTTGCTTCTGAAGCAAAACTTCAAGAATTGGAAGAAGAACTTGACAAGATCAAATGGGACATTGTAGGACTCAGTGAAGTTAGAAGAAAAGGTGAAGAGTTGGTGGAACTTAAAAGTGGACATTTGTTTTATTATAGAGGAACGGAAACTGGAAGAACAAGTGGTGTTGGCTTCTTAATCAACAAAAGAATTAAAGACTACCTTCTTGAAGTCGAAAGCACGTCAGATCGAGCAGCGAGGCTCGTTGTTCAACTAACCCAGCGATACCAACTTCAGATAGTACAGGCATATGCACCAACATCAAGCCATACCGACGAGGAGGTTGAAGAATTCTATGAAGAAATCAAACAGCTACATACCAAGGGGAAACAACACATCAAACTCATCATGGGAGATTTTAATGCAAGAATTGGACAACAGGAACAAGGAGAGACATCGGTTGGTAAATACGGATACGGGGAAAGGAATGAACGTGGCGATCAACTCATAGAATTTGCCGAAGCTGAAAATCTTAGCATCATGAATTCATTTTTTAAGAAGAAACCGCAAAGAAAATGGACATGGAAACACCCCAATGGAGGAACCAGCGAAATTGACTATATCCTGGCAAACAAGAAATCAATTATTGAAGATTGCAGTGTACTGAACAGATTTAATACTGGAAGTGATCATCGAATGGTGAGATGTAAAGTGCACTTAAATACTAAATTAGAACGACAGAAGCTCATTAGGAAACAAGTAAGTAAGAGGGTGGATTTAATGAAACTGAAAGCAAATACCAAGGCATTCAAGTTTGAATTAAAAAATCGCTTTTCTGCACTGGAAGGACTTATTGATGAAAGTGATATCTCAGAAACAAGTGAAAACATTGTTAAGACAATAGTTGAAACTGCTAAGAAAGTTGTTGGTGTAACCTGTAATAATCACAATAGCAAATTATCTGAGAAGACGAAGCAGCTCATGAAAGGGCGAAGAGATATGAAGGAGGACAATCGAAATACCAGCTCCAGGATTGAGTACATAGAACTTTGTAAAACTCTGCGCAAAAGCATGAAAGACATAAGAAAATTCAACTGTGAGCTAGTAAGGAAAGCCGTTGGAGCAATACGAAAGTTACAGACAACGCAAAGGAGCATGGGGAGGTGCATGCTTGGAATGGAATAACTAGGAGAGATCGGAAAAGGAACACTTGGGTGAGAGAGCAAACTAGAGTGGAGGACATCATTGTTAAAGTAAAAGGGCTGAAATGGCGATGGGCTGGGCATATTGCAAGAAGAACTGATCAACGATGGACAACAGAAATTCTCAACTGGATTCCAAGAGACCACCGAAGACCTAGAAAACGTCCTCAAACTAGATGGGTGGATGAAATAAGAAAACAGACTGGGGTGACATGGAAACGAATTGCTCAGGATAGACTTGTGTGGAAAGCATTTTGAGAGACTTTCATCCAGCAGTGGATAGATAATGGTTGAATATGATGATGATGATGATCGTATATATATCATCAACAATACTAAATTGCATTCATATAGACTTAAAATTATAAATCAGCGTGAGAATACAATATTATTGGTGACTTCGAGAAATAATGGGTTGTTTTGGAAATAAATCCCATATATTTCGGCATTAAACAGAACGTTCCAAATTTGGACAGCTACCCAATGAATG
>QLNU02014176.1:4912734-4931617 GCA_006491805.2 Dysdera silvatica
CCTTCTGAGGTAATCGGCTAGGCCGTTTGTGATGTCAACTCCCGTTATTTCTAACGGTACCATCGGACTTTTTAGGGAATGAACTATAGTAAATTTGGTTGTGTGTGTATTATCATAAGCCAGGGTCCACGTTAAGCCGTTGGTAAAACTTCAGGCAACCCATAGTGTAATCGTATGTCGAAATAACTACAAACAAAGCGCTTTAGTTATCAAGGAATCAACACAACAACCTTTGGATTTTCTGGACTGCCTTTTGACCTCTGTTGAACTAGGTCATGTACACATTTTACGGTTCAGAGGTCAAATTGAGCTATCAGTTCCATTCCACATAGTCGGTCGAGTGGTTTAGAGTCGTGAAAATACGAATACAGAGGCACCTTGGTAAACTGTTACTGCGTATTAAAGCAGGTGTGCATTTCGGGAATTCCCAATTTTTTTGTTCATCGTTTTCTTTAGTAACTGCCAAAATTTGTGTTTTACGTGTCATATGACTGATTTCAAATTGTTGCCCAATTTCGCTATTGTACACCCACATTCCATTTCGTTTCCGCCTCTTGCCGTTTTGGTAGTGCAACTTCCTACTATTGTGATCTATAGAATATTGACGCTTTTCATTCTTCTTCTAGCTTTATATCCTATAATTTGCTGGATTTTGTTTAAAAGCGCTTTTTTATCAATTCTGTTTGCATGGTGACGTTATTTTATTATCAATATTTATTTGTAGGCGATTAACCTATACGCTCACCTTTAACATTAGTTACGTTGAAAAATGTGTCACGATAGGGCATTAGTTTCCTCTTGCAAAACCGCAGCATCCATTACTTCCTGATAGGCATCTGTTTCCTTCACTTTGGTTCAAATTTAGTGTAGAGAAAGTGAAGGTCAAGTGCGTTTTAATATGTGTTTGATATGGCCTTTAGCCTATTTCTTGCAACAAATACACATATAGTGCGTAAAAGTGAAGAATGTCTTGTGTTTCTTCGCTTCCTTCTGTTCTTTTTTTTTTTTTCCATCCTCCTCCTCCTCTTCATGTGCTTCTTTTATTAATTTCTAAAAATTGCACATGTTGCAGTCGCTTATTAACATTTATTAATTACGTAGTAAAAGCCACATGAAGATGCGTAAATTCGAAAAAAGGTAAATTTACACTTCAAAAACCTTGACAAAGAATCGAGGTCGAAAAAGGTCCATTAATGACAGTGTTTGCGCAAATGTCTTGTAATAAGTTGAAGCACTTTAACTTCAAGGAGTCAGACACGAATTCTACCTATTACTTCCGTCAGATGGGTATCTCTTATCGTATACTTTTGTCTTCGAAATGTGCCACTGATTTCAGAGTCAATGCAAATAGCGTTGTTTTTTTGTTTTTGTTTTTTTTTTTCATGTTAACTAAACCAAATTATAAATAAACTTAAGGAAGTTAATTATACTATGGTAATATATTTGTAAGTGGTAGAGCTATGTTCGGGCTCGTTTTTTGAGGCCCGAACTCGTCTAATCCCGAAGATTTTCAAATTGAGCCAGCAAAAGCCCGAAATACTTTATAGAAATGTAAATCCGAGACCTCCTGAACTTTAAGTTTCAAATAGAACTTTAACACCTTGATGTGCGATTTAAATTTTTAAAAAATTGCTAAACTACATTGTTAAATTTCCTTTAAATTTTCATATACACTTATTTCTACAATACTCCACAATGAATCACATAGCTGCATTCCTGGAAGAATTTCGATATAGAAAAGTCGGTTTTCAGCTCCAGTTGCATCTATCTAATGAACTCGGGCCCGCCTGGTCCGAAAACCAGAGGCGGATTGGGCCCCCCCCCCGGGCCAGTGCGCCCTCATTAGTGATAGGACTTGCACCCTCATGGGCTATAGGACTCGCGCCCTCCGATAATCCAAGGTATACGCCCTTTGAGAGTATCCAGTCCGCCCCTGCCGAAAACTAGTCTGAAATATGGAGCCCGAGCCCGGACTCGGGCTCAGTCCGTCTCACCTCTAGTAAGTGATGATATAACATATATGGATGAAATGATAATATAGTGAGACCTCCCATCAATGGTCACATACTGGATAGAAAATTTTATTTATAAAAAATGGTGACCGTAAAAGAGAGGTATTATTGTGAAAGAATTTCTTGGCGGGAAATTTTTATCTGATCATATAAAAGGGTGACAGTATCCGTTAAGGGATATTTTACTGCATCTGTTACTTAGACGTTAATATATGTTACAATGAGATGATATTACATGATTTTCTAAAAAAAATTGTCTTAAAATAAAAAAAACTGTAATTTTAATGCTAAATTTTATTTTAAAATTTCCTCTAAAGCGATTAAATCATGATACATGTTGTGTTACTGTCTTGCCTCACTTATGCTCACTGCTTACCATCCCCCATAACCAGACCTTGCCTGGTCGCCGTTGGCGACTAGATTCTTGCAATTGGCGAGTAGAAAATCTTTTCCTACTAAGCTCCAAGATCTCTTTTAATACGAATGGACACCGTTCTTGCTTAGCGGGTATGGCATTTATTTTTTCGAGCCCTGTATTTATACATGGTGAAAAGTAAAGTCCATATTCACCGAAATAAATTCCCTCTAAATGCAGACTGGTGAAGCTATCAAAATTAGGTTTAGTGATGTAACCATGCCCGATAAGATATGATCAACGACAACGCCCTCCATAGCAAAATGTAAAAGTTATGGAATTTAACTCTGGAACTGAAAAAGATACAAAAAAATTTCCATTACAAATTTATTAAGCATTAACAATAATTAGTAGGAAATCACATATTATGCAAACCGACAAAGTAAATAAAAGACACATATGACTCTCACTAGATTCTCGTCACTTTCACATCATAAATAATAAAAAAAGGAAATGGTAAATGTAGTAATTAGTACGTACATACATACATGGGCGCCCATATATGTGGGAAGGGGCTGGCTCGAGACCCCCTAGCTGTTCAAAATTTTGATTTGCCCGATTCTGCAATTCATTTACTTTAAAAAAAATTTACAGTCACATTTTAAAATAAGGTACTTTTTAGCTCATTACTAATTGTCAAGCAGTATCAATTATTTTTGTAGCATTTTAGTATCTTGTACATTCACTAAAATTTTTGACAGTCTTGAGAAGGAGGTAATAATTTTTCTCAGCCCCTCCCGTCTAGAAGTAGTTTTATGGGCACCCATGCTTACATACAATTAATTTCAAAAATCTCTTTTGATCTTATTGTCTTGCCTGATTTACACACGCTTACATATTTATGATTAATTCTTCGTTATTGGTGTCTATAAATTACTATCAATACTACATTTTATAACACATGAAGTTTAATCAGGAAGGCGTTATTTATGCTTAAACTTAATTATAGTTGCAACGCAGCATCTTTAATGAAAAGACATAATATTCTACAGATATTATATTTATCATATATATTCGGTACGTAATTTATATGTATATTTCACCATAAATTCACAAACTGATGGTTTGAAACTGTCAAGGGTCCTTTATAATATCTTTTGGTTTTGACTATATCCGTACCACGTTTTAATTAATTTTTAGAATTGAGATGTGATCCCTATTGGTTTTTTATTGGATAGATTCTGCATCCAATCAAATTATAAACAATTTTTATCAACGTTTTTTAGGCGTAGTAATATTAACGCCGATGTTATGGCGTGGTTAGATAGTAAAACGTTCTAAAGAAAATAATTTTTTTTGCGTCTTGTGGAGCACGATCCCATGACTTCCTATAATCCGAGCAGGTGCTCTTACCAACTGAGCTACAGACGACAAACACTCAATCTCCCTACGAACGTATTTAAAGCGTATTTTTCGAAACCGGTTATTTCTAATTGTTTCTAATTTAATCTGCGTAGTTTTCGATTTGTATAAATCTAATCAAATGTCCGCCTGCTTACGCACTTACGCATCAATTATTATGCATATCAAGCTTACTATAAAGTCAGGGATCCGGCTGTGACAGTCAGCTCAAAATATATAAAGCCTTGATATTGCAATATACGTAATGATGGATTGAATTTCTCTCTCTCTCTCTCTTTTTTACATTGATCATCCACTTTTCCCGTTTCCCCGTGGTTATACGTTTTCCCTTTATAATTTGTAATACGTCCGCATGTTTTCCATCTTTCACTTTACTAAATCTAGTTCTCCAAATTAATATTCTTACTTCGTTCGGTTTCTCCATTGTATATATCAACACGTTCGTTTTATGTAATGAATATACATGACATTACAAATGGTCAGAAATACAATAATATCGCTAGCAAAAAATAAATCTTGATAACGTTAATGAAAATACAAAATCCCTAATGACAGCGGACAATATTATCGTCCTTCAGACATAATACATTGGCACAAATGATCCAATACATTATTTGCGCTCTATATCAATGAATGCAGCTTTACTGCTAATTCGAAAATACGTTGGCTTCATTATTCGAAAATACGTTGGCTGATATTGAATCACGTGTTGACTTACTCTGTATAACGGAGACTTGGCTTTATTGACAACAAAATATGTCATTACCCAACTAAAAAAAAAGAAAAATAAAAATAAAAAAAGTAAAATTAATAATTTATTTCAAAATGAATCAAATTTATGCTTACAAAGTATAATTATAAATACTATACAATAACAGCGCACTTGAATCGCGGCGCCCAGCTTTAGTTATCCTATTATGAATTTGTTTATACAAGAGGGAGCTTTTTGGTGCACAGATGTATATTATGACCGACAATGAGCATACTGAACGCGTTCAACGTAATGTTGAACTTCAATCATATTGACACCCGGATCTTCGCATTTCTGACCGTATAAATTATGTGCTCATGCTCCATGCACACACACATGATGAATTCGTAAGTACGTATACATGCCTATTATTAAATCTTGTGCTTTTTCACACTTCTTTGTGTACCATTTTCAGCACCACCCGTGTTACGTATTCCACCACTGAATACTTCACGACGAGATTTATAACGCAACATTGACAATAATCTGATTTCTTTAGATTTATATAGCTTTCTGTTTACCTTATCAATGTACATAGTGTTATTTCCTACAAATAAGTTGATGATTAACTTAATAATTTAAATTTTTCCTGTATCTCTTCCAGTTCGCTTGTAAGTTGCGGTTACTTTTACATTTCGCCACCGAGGGCGCTGGCGTTGATGCCATCTAACCGAGCATAGCTACTTTATTATACCTGTACTTAACTTTTATATTACCCTGTTTGTTAAAAAAACACAATGCAGATAGAAGACGTTGTTCGCAATTTGTGGTAACGAAATGATAAAGGAATGTGCAATCCAACGTGTTTTTTTTTACAAAATAAGTGAATAATCCGAAAATTATGAATCTTGCAATTGTATTACTTTGTTGCAGGCATACGACATCCTCATAACAACCGGAAGTTACCTAAAATATGAAAATATAAAAAAAGTATAAATCAGTGAATTGTAATAGCTTGAGATTTCAAACGTGTATTAATTCGAATGTTAGAATAAGTCGTCCCTGACTCAGACGACAACTGAGTTAATCTTCGAACGTCAAAATAGTACAAGCAAACAATAAATACGTATGTACTAAATTTTTTCATTATTGCTAAGGCTTACTACAAGAGAATAGCACGATTTCGGCCATTTTTGTTTAGCTGTAAATGAATTTACTGATTGTTAAAAATTAATAATACCCAAATGTTTCCTCAAAGCAGATTGCTAAATCTCAAGCTAAGAATTTGTGCACTCTAATTCAGAGGTACTGGTGAATGATTGAATACAGCGTGATCAGTATTTAAGCGTATTCTATTTACTGTTTGTGTTCCGTTCCTTTTACTTCTTCAATCTGTTTCTTGAGTGTTTAACCAAAGCAGATCTGCTTTGGCTAAATACTCGTGGGAATCTGGCTATAAATTTTTATTTCATAAAGCACAACTTATCCAAAAAGTTTCCTTTCCACTGGACCTCAACTTTTTTTGAGGCCTTACATATAATCGCCAACGCATATGTCGCCGTTAATGACTAGTTACCGTCCAATTTCATTTCTCCCTTTTGGACGAATTTTCTCCCCACATCGAACAATATTTCTTCATAAAATGTTTCTTCTGTCTCACATTATGCATTTCCTCCCATATAGTATAATTTTTCTACTAGTTTGTTTCTTTTTAAACTGTTGTTATACTACTAGACTACTATAACTACTGTTATGTTTCTTTTTAAACTTATGTTATACTACTAGAGACGTTTCTCTAATCTTAATGTTCTATTACGGGAGACGTATCCCTTAATACACGTGTTTGTATTTTTACCGTTCATTTCATTATACCTGTAATCTGTAACCGCCGTTTGTAACACGCATTTGTTATTACACATTGTGTATATATCGTCGACCGTTTTGACGAAAATAGCCCAGAGCTATTGAAACAGTCTGTAAACGATTAAACTTAATTAAACTGTGTTAATTTGTTGCCTTTTCAATTAATTTAATTGCCTTCTTTAGTTAAAAAATATATTTTATTAATTAAAATTATTTAATTTTACATTAATACTGTCGAGTTGTGGAACCACCCCGAAATTTATTTTAAAAAAATTGTTTACTTACATTTTTCGTAAGTTTATTTTTTACACATGTAAAGTACATATTTGATACACACAGTAACACAAATTGAAAATAATTTATTCAAAGTATTTATAATATTTCTCTCCCGCATATCGATTCTTGAAACGAATGCAAGCCGTAAAATCGATTGATATTATCCACATGTATGAAAATATCATTTTTAGGCTGCATATATCTCCTTTATTTCGGCTCAAAATCTTTGTAGTGCTCAAAAACGCATTATGTGTGGGAGGAACTGATAAACAGAGGATTTCTGGAGCTGAAAAAAAAATGAATACCTAACTTATACAGTGTGTCCCAGCAATGATAGATAACCATTTATATGCATATCGGCTTCTAAGATACGTAAAAAGTTCATTATAGTCTTATCCTAAAGCTTTTTAAATGCATTGTGGTTTGATATCACAAATATTGGGTCTCGATTTTAAGGAAAATAAGAACAAACAGAAATTTATTTATTTTTTCTTATTTACAATAGTGCTATAATTGTTTTAGACTATTGGAAACAGAAGCGTAGCCAAAGACCTCAACTGATCAGAGGGAAGTATGGCTGATTCACTGATTCAGATTGGGCATTATCTACACCAACTGCTGGGAAGATCCTGATAAATAAAATAAGAAGCTTCAAGGAGAAAGTTATTGAAATGTTCGTACTTCGAACAGAGAAGAGAATGCCTTTTGGGTATAAATAAATGTAACAGATAATCGTTCTGTAAATTTATATTGCTGTATGTTGTGTTAAAAGACACCCTAATATAGTTTAAAATGCAATTCATTTGCAATACTATTGCACTTCCAACTAATGAGAAGCTGCTGGTCATAATGATTGTCAAGTAATATTGAAATTAATGGAAAAAGTTTGTTGTCCATTTAAGTTTTTTAATAAAATTATGGGATGTCGAAGTAAGGATCCCACTCATACTTGAAGTTAAAAGCCGTGACTTAAAAAATAGATGCGGTTGGAATTTACTGACCCCCCAAATGTTTTCTTCAAGTTGGTGGCCCTGACCAGGGTATATTACCAGTCTCCTTTTATGGAGCATAGACATGGAGTACAACGAAAACAACAATACGAGAATTGCAAACAGCCCAAAGAAGCATGGAAAGATGCATGCTTGAAATAACTAGAAGGGATCGGGAAAAAATGCGTATGCAGAAGAGAAAACATGTGTGAAAGACTCATTGTCGAAATAAAAAGAACTGAAATGGCAATGAGATGGACATATCTCAAGATGAACTAATCATAGATGAACAACTGGATGACAAAAAACCATCGAAGACATAGTAAACGTCCTGAAACTAGGCGACTAGCTGGAATAAGAAAACAGGTTGGGGTTATATGGAAGCGAATTTATGATAAACTTGTATGGAAAGAATTTGGAGAGACCTTCATCTAGTACAGTGGTTCCCAACCTTCTTCAATCCGCATCCGACTTTTATAGTAACCAAGTAATCCGCGACCCCCACCCTCCCATATTTGCCGCCACCATTATTATATATATATATATATATATGGCCTGCAAAAGGGTTGCTGGTATCTAACTGGAAGGAGACCCACACGCTGAACGTATGTGACGATGTGTGGAACCGGCCAGGCCAGTAACCTAGTGTCAAGTGGTGCAGGCTGAGCTTTCTATTTATGTGGCAAATTAATATTTGCTACACGGATAGAAAGGCGGAAGGGGAGGGCTAATTCACCAACCCGTTTAGCCAGCGTGGTGAAATTATGGCTAATTCCTCCATTATGTTGACACACCAGAAACCATGGCCCCTAGTCTCCAGGTGCTGGAGTGCTCCTGATCAAGGCAGCGGTCAGTGTGGCATGAAAGCAGGGGGTGCTAAGAATCACTGGAATGGCCCAGGCTGCCGTTTGTTATTGACCTTGGCTACGTTTAATGGACGATCCCTTGCTTCTGAAGCAAAACTTCAGGAATTGGAAGAGGAACTAGACAAGATCAAATGGGACATTGTAGGACTCAGTGAAATTAGAAGAAAAGGTGAAGAGTTGGTGGAACTGAAAAGCGGACATTTGTTTTACTATAGAGGAACGGAAACTGGAAGAACAAGTGGTGTTGGCTTCTTAATCAACAAAAGAATTAAAGACTGTCTTCTGGAAGTTGAAAGTACATCAGATCGAGCAGCGAGGCTTGTTGTTCAACTAACCCAGCGATACCAACTTCAAATAGTACAGGTATATGCACCAACATCAAGCCATACCGACGAAGAGGTTGAAGAATTTTATGAAGAAATCAAAGAGTTACACACCAAAGGGAAACAACATATCAAGCTCATCATGGGGGATTTCAATGCAAGAATTGGACAACAGGAACAAGGAGAGACATCGGTTGGTAAATACGGATATGGGGAAAGGAATGAACGTGGCGATCAACTCATCGAATTTGCAGAAGCTGAAAACCTTAGCATCATGAATTCATTTTTTAAGAAGAAACCGCAAAGAAAATGGACATGGAAACACCCAAATGGGGGAACTAGTGAAATTGACTATATCCTGGCAAACAAGAAATCAATTATTGAAGATTGCAGTGTACTGAACAGATTTAATACTGGAAGTGATCATCGAATGGTGAGATGTAAAGTGCACTTAAATACTAAATTAGAACGACAGAAGCTCATTAGGAAACAAGTAAGTAAGAGGGTGGATCTAATGAAACTGAAAGTAAATACCGAGGCATTCAAGTTGGAATTAAAAAATCGCTTTTCTGCACTGGAAGGACTTATTGATGAAAGTGATATCTCAGAAGCAAATGAAAACATTGTTAAGACAATAGTTGAAACTGCTGGGGAAATTGGTGGTGTAACCTGTAAAAAGCACAATAGCAAATTATCTGAGAAGACGAAACAGCTCATGAAAAGGCGAAGAGATATGAAGGTGGACAATCGAAATACCAGTTCCAGGATTGAGTACATAGAACTTTGTAAAACTCTGCGCAAAAGCATGAAAGAAGACATAAGAAAATTCAACTGTGAGCTAGTAAGGAAAGCCATTGAAAATAACAAGAGCCTTAGGGTTGTTAAAGGAAGTTTATCTGTTGGGAAGAAACACATCATTGCATTAAAAGGAGAGGATGGCACCGTAACAAGAAATAGGGAAGAAATACTTAGAAGAGTTGAAGAATTCTACAAAAATCTATACGAAAGTAACAGTGGATTAAACGAAGACATTGAAATAGTCGAAGGAACAGCTCCTAAAATCTTAAAAGAAGAAGTTTCATTTGCAATAAAAAATATGAAGAAAGGAAGAGCCCCTGGTGATGATGGTATTACATTAGATATCCTAAAAGAAGCTGGAGAATATGTAGAAGACATACTTGCAAAATTCTTTACCAAATGTCTTAACAGCGGTAACATACCAAACCAATGGGATTCTGCAACAGTAATTCTTTTGCATAAAAAAGGTGATAAAGAGGATTTAAAAAATTACCGACCAATTAGCTTGTTACCTGCTATTTATAAAATCTTCACAAAAGTGCTAACACATCGCCTGCAGAAAAAATTAGATGCAGCTCAACCAAGAGAACAAGCTGGATTTTCAGGAAGTGGATTCAGTACGTGGACCATGAGACCAAGTATTAAAAGAGAATTAATTGAAGAAACACATGAATATGAACTTCCAGTATTATGGTACATCTTTAATGACTATGAAGGCAACGCTGACTCTATTAAAACGTCAGCAGTCATCAACTCTTTAAGATCAGCAGACATCGAGGATGTGTACATTGACATGGTGAAACGTGTGTATAAAAATGCAAGTGCAAAATTTCGGTTACATAAAGATACCAAAACTATCAAAATTGGTAAAGGTGTGAGGCAGGGAGATACCATTTCTCCAAAACTTTTTACTTCAGCTTTACAGATGATTTTTCAGCAGATAAATTGGAATGACAAGGGAATAAAAATAAATGGTGAATATTTAAATCATTTGCGGTTTGCTGATGACATTGTTATTTTTTCAACGAACCCATCAGAACTCCAAGACATGGTACAGGAGCTCTCAACTAGAAGTAAAGAAGTTGGACTCAAGATGAACCTACAAAAAACTAAGATCATGTTCAATAATTTTGTAGAGGAAACAAAAATACAAGTTGACAACATTGAGCTAGAAATTGCTGATTCATATATTTACCTTGGCCAGCTGATTTCAATGGATGGCAACATTATGAAAGAACTCAACAGACGTATTAAACTTGGCTGGAGTGCATTTGGAAGAAACAGTTTTATCCTGAAGGGGAAATTGCCTTTGTGTCTAAAAAGAAAGGTCTTCAACCAGTGTGTATTGCCAGTCCTCTCTTATGGATCAGAGACATGGAGTCTAACAGTTGGAGCAATACGAAAGTTACAGACAACGCAAAGGAGCATGGAGAGGTGCATGCTTGGAATAACTAGGAGAGATCGAAAAAGAAACACTTGGGTGAGAGAGCAAACTAGAGTAGAGGACATCATTGTTAAAGTAAAAGGGCTGAAATGGCGATGGGCTGGGCATATTGCAAGAAGAACTGATCAACGATGGACAACAGAAATTCTGAACTGGATTCCAAGAGACCACCGAAGACCTAGAAAACGTCCTCAAACTAGATGGGTGGATGAAATAAGAAAACAGGTTGGGGTGACGTGGAAACGAATGGCCCAGGATAGACTTGTGTGGAAAGCATTTGGAGAGACCTTCATCCAGCAGTGGATAGATAATGGTTGAATATGATGATGATGATATATATATATATATATATATATATATATAAATGAAGAACCAATAAATTTAGACAGATCATAGCTGTATCATAAAACTTGGTAAAATAACACAATGGGCACAGTTTTTGAACTATATGTTTTAATATAGCTTTAAAACGTTTTCTTTCTAAACATTTCGATCATAGCTGGTCTGAATAAGAAAGAAGAATTGGACCTGCAATGTACAAATATTCATTGGCGTTATGAGCCAATAATCATGGGTTAAAGAGTGTTTTAAGAATCCAACATTCCCCATTCAATGCAGACATTATACAGGAAGACCTGTTTGTTTATAACCATCCATGTGGCAGAGATTTAAACAATTTTTTGTGTTTGAAAGAGACAAAAAATAGAAAGAAATAGAAAGTCGTATATACATCTCACATCAAAGTAACACTGTTGAATAACTTACAAGTAGTAATTCAACAAACTCAGTTCAAGTAATACCACAAATGTAAAAAAAATATAGATGAATTTATTCAGTGTCAGAAACTTTTTATTTTTAAACATTTTTAGCTAAGTTTTTACAAGCAAATTTTATTAATAATAAAATAGGAAGTGGTTAAATTACCTTGTAATAGCAGTAATGTAGAAATTAAATTCAAACTCGTAACTAAAAAGATAGCACATGATCAGTTGAAGGCAGTTTTGAAAGTGTTTCCACATCTTATAAATTAAGCAATACCAGATATCCAAAAGGAGTAATGAACAGGTGCTTCCATCTATATTTGAGAACTGCGATTAGATGTATTTAATTGCAGTAATTATTCATTATAAGAAACATTTAAGATTTCTTTCTAGGGATGAAATTTGCAAATGTTCTATTTATATAGTTCATTGGAAAACCATTTAAAACCAAACATTTTTTAAAAGATCTTAAGCCTTCAGAAATGGCTTCAACTCTATTTGAAAGCACTTTCTGTCTGGAGAGTTCACCTAAAATCAAATTTTTTATAACATGTTTTCTGAGACATGTGTCATATTGCAAGTACTGAACAAAAGCAAATAAAAATTGTTTTCTTTTATCGCATATTTGAAAGACAAATCTATTATTTTCATTGATAGTAATAAGTAGCTCTGAAAAGTGAACTTAAGTTCTAGATACAGAGGTATCTTTCAGTGTTAATCCTGAGGGATAAAAATCAAGGTCCAATTGATGCTCCATACCATAGCCTATACAGATTATATCATCTATATATCTGCCAAAAAATAAATCCGTTCTTGGTGAAGACAAACTTTCATATTTATGTAAGTATAAATCTGCAGCTAAAGAAGAATACACTCCCCCTTAAGAAAGCCCTCTTACCTGTTTATAATAACCAGTGCCATTATATACCATATTATAGTTAAGACAGAAGTTTAGTAGTTTTACAAACGAGATTTTGTCAATTGATTTTATATCATACTCTGTAAATAATTCTAATAACACACGATATAGGTCTCTTAAATTGATTTGGTTAAATAGATCCTCAAAATCAAAGCACTTAATGAAAGTGGGATTCCTATCACTGGAGTTCGAAGTCTTCAAAAGTTGAAAACTATTTTTTAAAATAAAGGTATTTAAGGAAATTTTAACATAAATCTCTTTAAATGTTCGAAGAAGCAGTTTAACAGCTCTAACACTATAAGAGCTAGTAGCACATCTAACAGTGCGAAAACCAATTGGATCTTTATGAAATTTAACAGTAAGCGTCATGTATGGGAAGTTGATTGGAGATTGGATGGCTTTGAGATTCTCAAAAGCACCCTGTATGTGTTTGAAGACAGGAGTAGAGTTTGTACCCAGATTTCTGTATTGCTCTGTATTATCAAGAAATTTCTTGTAATAGAACCTCTTGCATATGATGGTAAATGTCGAAAAATATTTATCTATGTTCAATAACATAAAGCGTTTATAAAAATCCTTCAAATCTCTTTTGTATTCTGCAATGCTCTTGAAATTTTTATGTGTTCTATCCCATTTTTTATACCAGACAGCGTGTAAGAAAATTTCACAAATGCATTTATTGCTTCAAATGTCAAATGATTTGATTGGTATTGTATGTCTGAATAATTGCATGTGAAATTTTCTCACACTTTCATCCACCCATCTAGTTTCAGGACGTTTTCCAGGTATTCCGTGGTTTCTCAGTATTCACTTCAGTATTTCTATTACCCAACGTTGATAAGTTCTTCTTGCAATATGCCCAGCTCATCACTATTTCAGCCTTTTTACTTTAACAATGGTGCCCTCTACTCTAGTTTTCTCTCTCACCCAAGTGTTTCTTTTTCGATCTCCCCTAGTTATTCCAAGCGTGCACCTCTCCATGTTCCTTTGGGTTGTCTGTAACTTCCGTATTGCTCCAACAGTTAGACTTCATGTCTCGGATCCATAAGGGAGGACTGGCAATATACACTGTTTGAAGACCTTTCCTTTTAGACACAACGGCAATTTCCCCTTCAGGATAAAACTGTTTCTTCGAAATGCACTCCAGCCAAGTTTAATACAATTGTTGAGTTCTTTCATAACGTTGCCATCAATCGAAATCAGCTGGCTGAGGTAAATATATGATGCAGAAGCTTCTAGCTCAATGTTGTCAACTTGTATTTTTGCTTTCTCTACGAAATTATTGAACATGATCTTAGTTTTTTGTAGGTTCATCTTGAGACCAACTTCTTTACTTCTAGTTGAGAGCTCTTGTACCATGTCTTGGAGTTCTAATGGGTCCGTTGAAAAAATAACAATGTCATCAGCAAACCGCAGATGATTTAAATATTCACCATTTATTTTTATTCCCTTGTTATTCCAATTTATCAGCTGAAAAATCATCTGTAAAGCAGAAGTAAAAAGTTTTGGAGAAATGGTATCTCCCTGCCTCACCCCTTTGCCAAGTTTGATAGTTTTGGTATCTTTATGTAACCGAAATTTTGCACTTGCATTTTTATACACACGTTTCACCATGTCAATGTACACATCCTCAATGTCTGTTGATCTTAAAGAGTTGATGACTGCTGATGTTTTAATAGAGTCAAAGGCCTTCTCATAGTCAATAAATGCAACACACAATGGAAGTTCATATTCATGTGTTCTTTCAATTAATTCTCTTAATACTTGAATATGGTCCACTGTACTGAATCCAGCTTGTTCTCTTGGTTGAGCTGCATCTAATTTTTTCTGCAGGCGATGTGTTAGCACTTTTGTGAAGATTTTATAAATAGCAGGTAACAAGCTAATTGGTCGGTAATTTTTTAAATCCAATTCAATGAATCCAATCCAAT
Source organism: Dysdera silvatica (assembly GCA_006491805.2). NCBI lineage: Eukaryota > Metazoa > Arthropoda > Arachnida > Araneae > Dysderidae > Dysdera > Dysdera silvatica. Next base: position 4,927,385 of record QLNU02014176.1, read on the forward strand.
TCAAATCACATTCAATGAATGTGCACATTGGTACACATCCTCGATGTCTGTTGATCTTAAAGAGTTGATGACTGCTGATGTTTTAATAGAGTCAAAGGCCTTCTCATAGTCAATAAATGCCACACACAATGGAAGTTCATATTCATGTGTTCTTTCAATTAATTCTCTTAATACTTGAATATGGTCCACTGTACTGAATCCACTTCGAAATCCAGCTTGTTCTCTTGGTTGAGCTGCATCTAATTTTTTCTGCAGGCGATGTGTTAGCACTTTTGTGAAGATTTTATAAATAGCAGGTAACAAGCTAATTGGTCGGTAATTTTTCAAATCCTCTTTATCACCTTTTTTATGCAAAAGAATTACTGTTACAGAATCCCATTGGTTTGGCATTTGGTAAAGAATTTTGCGAGTATGTCTTCTACATGTTCTCCAGCTTCTTTTAAGATATCTAATGTAATGCCATCATCGCCAGGGGATCTTCCTTTCTTCATACTTTTTATTGCAAATGCTACTTCTTCTTTTAAGATTTTAGGAGCTGTTCCTTCGACTATCTCAGAGTCTTCGTTTAATCCACTGTTTCCCTCATACAGCTTTCTGTAGAATTCTTCAACTCTTCTAAGTATTTCTTCCCTATTTCTTGTTACAGTGCCATCCTCTCCTTTTAATGCAATGATGTGTTTTTTATCAACAGACAAACTTCCTTTAGCAACCCTGAAGCTCTTGTTGTTTTCAGTGACCTTCCTTACTTTTTGAATTTTCTTATATCTTCTTTCACGTTTTTGCGCAAAGTTTTGCAAAGTTCTACATACTCGATCTTGCGACTGGTATTTTGATTGTCCACCTTCATAAGTCTTCGCCTTTTCATGAGCTGTTTCGTCTTCTCAGATAATTTGCTATTCTGCTTTTTACATATTACACCACCAATTTCCCCAGCAGTTTCAATTATTGTCTTAACAATGTTTTCATTTGCTTCTGAGATGTCAACTTCTTCAATAAGTCCTTCCAGTGCAGAAAAGCGATTTTTTAATTCCAACTTGAATGCCTCGGTATTTTCTTTTAATTTCTTTAAATCCACCCTCTTACATACTTGTTTCCTAATGAGCTTCTGCCTTTCTAGTTTAGTATTTAAGTGCATTTTACATCTCACCATTCGATGATCACTTCCAGTATTAAATCTGTTCAGTACGCTGCAATCTTCAATAATTGATTTCTTGTTTGCCAGTATATAGTCAATTTCGCTGGTTCCTCCATTGGGGTGTTTCCATGTCCATTTTCTTTGTAGTTTCTTCTTAAAAAATGAATTCATGATGCTAAGATTTTCAGCTTCGGCAAATTCTATGAGTTGATCGCCACGTTCATTCCTTTCCCCGTATCCGTATTTACCAACCGATGTCTCTCCTTGTTCCTGTTGTCCAATTCTTGCATTAAAATCTCCCATGATGAGCTTGATGTGTTGTTTCCCCTTGGTGTGTAACTGTTTGATTTCTTCATAGAATTCTTCAACCTCCTCGTCGGTATGGCTTGATGTTGGTGCATATGCCTGTACTATCTGAAGTTGGTATCGCTGGGTTAGTTGAACAACGAGCCTCGCTGCTCGATCTGATGTACTTTCTACTTCCAGAAGACAATCTTTAATTCTTTTGTTGATTAAGAAGCCAACACCACTTGTTCTTCCAGTTTCCGTTCCTCTATAATAAAACAAATGTCCACTTTTAAGTTCCACCAACTCTTCACCTTTTCTTCTAACTTCACTGAGTCCTACAATGTCCCATTTGATCTTGTCAAGTTCTTCTTCCAATTCCTGAAGTTTTGCTTCAGAAGCAAGGGATCGTCCATTATACGTTGCCAAGGTCAATAACAAACGGCAGCCTGGGCCATTCCAGTGATTCTTAGCACCCCCTGCTTTCATGCCACACTGACCGCTGCCTTGATCAGGAGCACTCCAGCACCTGGAGACTAGGGGCCATGGTTTCTGGTGTGTCAACATAATGGAGGAATTAGCCATAATTTCACCACGCTGGCTAGACGGGTTGGTGAATTAGCCCTCCCCTTCCGCCTTTCTATCCGTGTAGCAAATATTAATTTGCCACATAAATAGAAAGCTCAGCCTGCACCACTTGAAGGCGGGGTAGGACACTAGGTTACTGGCCTGGCCGGTTCCACACATCGTCACATACGTTCAGCGTGTGGGTCTCCTTCCAGTTAGATACCAGCAACCCTTTTGCAGGCCATATATATATATATATATATCATAGGTACAAATCATATGAGCAAAGGTAGAAGCAGATAAAATATACAGTAGAATCCACTTACAATGAGCTCACATGTAACAAATATCTTAAAGTTTTTGGCTGTCAGATGTAGATGAAAGTTATTTCATGGGTCACATCAGCTTCCACAATTTTCAGTCTAGATGACTAGAGAGTTCTCACCCAAGTTGGAGAAAAAATTCCCTGACTTTTCCAGATTTTATCCTGACCTTTTCCAGCAAAATTCCATTCACAAGGAACTTTCAGCTGAACCTTGATTGCAGTGGAAATGGCTCCACATTAATGGGAAATTTAGCTAATCAAAACAGAAGTTAAAAAAGTTCCTTCTAACTTTTCCAGGAGTCATAAAAAAAAAATCCTGACTTTTCCCCCAACTTTTAGAGATGATTTCAAATTCCCCAACAATTCTAGGTTGCATGAGAACCCTGGACTAAAAACATAAGTACTTTTTTATTTATTGTTTTTTTACATATTTCAATAAAATTTTCCATGGATTATATATATTGAAAATTTGTTTTTTATTGCATGCTGAAAAAAAAAATAAAAAAAAAGATGGTCCCTATTTTACATGATGAATGCCAAGCAGGATAATAAGGGTTGCTTTTTTGACAAGAACTGCCTTGGATTTGGCGAAAAATTTGGCAAAGTGAAACAGATATGTATTTTTAGCCAATAAATATATTCCTTCTATATAAATAGTGTTGCATCCCATTATTTTCAAACTATTTGTTGACAGGAGCATACCCTGTGGGGCCAGAATTTGGAACCATGAATAACAGGTGCGTAGCATATATCACCACCTATAACTTCTCCAGTGCCTTCTTCGATTCAGTGGGTAGTAGCCAACATAGACCACAGTCCTTTATCTCTGAATTTTTGAAGTATACCTTGGCCATTTAAGGTTCGACACTAAACTAGGGTCTTTTGTTGAGTATGGTCCACACTCGTTTGTTTGTTTGTGTGGTCAACAAATGTCATGCTGTGTTGGGACTTTTTTCCTTGGACAGATTTCTGAGGAACCTAAACCTCTATTAGCTAGGGAAGCAAACCCTGAACTACATTGGGCAGAAAAATGCTATGTGTTTTACGGTTTTAATGGAATTGATCCTGGGTCAATGGCACAAAAGACAAACACATTGTCACTGATCACCACAGCCCACCGTGGAATTTTTAGGAAGTAATGATGCGGTTTTCCTTGCCTTCAACATTGCACTAACATAGCCTTTATAGATATCTGCACATGAGCAATTCTTGCAATTATCTTCAGCCTCATGTGAGTACTAATAGTTGCTATTTCCTGCAACAAGGAATTTGAATCAAAGTTGCCTTTTTCTAAGCATTTTCCTTAGTCTAATCCTGAGCACGAAGATCTGTCTAATCTGACTGGCTCTGCCAGTAACTATGCTATCACCAGCCAGCTCTTAGCTCTCCTAATCATCGCAACACACATTAGGAATAGCATTGGCGAGTCATCTATAACTAGACTAGAAAAAAAATACCTTTGCCAAGGCTAAACAAAACATCTCACATACACACTAAGCACAAGAAGCAAAGCAAATCTGATTACAGTAAAGCTGAACACAGCTACGAAAAATATTAGATATATGTCAACTTCAATATATCCCTACCAGCTGGTGAATATCACAGAATTCAAGGGACATAGAAAAACTGGTATATATGAAAATCTTATATATGTTCAACATAAGCTGGTCCAATTATGTTATAGGATACAAAAACAAAACTATCACAAAATGCGAGCAAAATATAGCCTAAAAATAAAACAAGTGAAAAAAAAAAACAAAAAAAAACATGGTACTTGTCTGTTAAAGTAGCCCCCAAGAAGAGTCACCAAGTGACAGTGATGTATCGCTGTGGTATTCTGTCTCTCATTTACAGTTCCGACGCAGCATGACCACTGTAGTCTTTGAGCCGTAAAACCAAAAAACAAACAAACAAACAGTCC
>QLNU02014176.1:4931717-4973697 GCA_006491805.2 Dysdera silvatica
AGGACTCAAGTCCGGGGAGTATGACTTGATTCCTAAGATGAAGGAACCACTTTGTGGCATTCGTTTCAGAACTGTTCCAGAGATTCTTCAGGCAGTAGACCGGTCCATTCGAACTATCAACACAACAGGCGTTGGTAAAGATATCGTACAAATTCCAGATCGATAGCAACGGGTTGTGCACTATGCAGGTGACTACATTTAGGGGCAGTAAAACTTGGTAACATGCATCCATTTTGTGTCAACTGTAAACAAATAGTTGCCACTATTAAAGTTCCAACCCTCGTATATATATTAACAAAGCGTTGGCGACATTTGGTATGGAATTCCTTATAAAAATAACTACAACTAAAAATAGTTACGGCCAGCCCCCTAGAAACAAACTTGCGACCTCCTTGAAGTCACGACCTACAGGTTAGAAACCACTGATCTAGTAAAACTCAGTTGCAACGAATTCACGGCTGTAACGATTAAATGATTCCGGTTACTTTGATTTAGCTGTATAATAAGTACGAAATATAGCGTGAACCAATGTTTTCCTCTCTAATTTCGTTTTTACTCTTATAGTCAAAAATTTTGAAACTTTTGTTTATTTCAAAAATAAGACTTTTACTAAGAAATTCATATAAAATAAACCAGATCTCAATAGTATTCAGATTGTTCCGATTTATAAATTACACATATTAAATAGTAACGGTGATACAAAGGTACGAATTTTGATAAATGTTTATATCTATATTGACTACAATGACTATCTTCCACTCCCTTGATGTTCGTGACAACTGAGTTCAATTATGTGTATTCAATGTGTATTCAATTATAATGTGTGTTCAATTATGTGTCAGTAGTTTCTTTCAATAACGTTCTTCAAATTAACAGAACTTTCCATTTAACGGCCGTACTTTGGGGCCCTGCAAATGCTTCATAGTATTAATGTATTTCCGCTTAATGACTCCATTCATACCAACATTTAGTTTCGTCCTTCTTTGCTCGTCAAGGGGAACGGAATTAAGAATTTTGGATCAAATTTATGAGAAGAGAGTAAAAGAAAACAGGTTGATTCAGATGAAAGTACAGTGGAACCTCGATTATCCGTCTCCCGATTTACCGTCTTTCTCGCCTAACCATCGGCGTCAAATTCAAGTTAGGGCCACTCCGTTAACATCGACAATGAGACAATTTTACACACTTGTGAGGCTCTACCCGCAGGAGAAAACATTGAAATTAATGACGTTGGTGAAGGGATGGACATTGATAAACTTGAAGCAGGTTTCGAGTTCCTAAGTGACGACGAGCTCAATCAGCAAGTGTTAAACCCCAATGATCCTAAAGAAAATTATGGAAGTGCACAAGAGACTGGAGAACCTACAAAAACCATAACCCATGCTGAAGCAGAATGTATGCTTTCTAAGTGCATTTTACCTGGTTTGAACAGCAGACTGAAGCAGATGCTATTCAGCTATTACTGCTTCGAAGAGTACGGGACATGCCGGCAAAAGAGCACTCAGGGTGCTTAAACAAACAAACAAGAAAACAAAAAAATAATAATAATAATAATAACTATGTTTTTCAACCAACAACAATAATTTTACGCACAGGTATGTAATGTTTTATATTCATGTTTCATTAAATGCAAATTCTCTTGATTCAAATAAACTTCGTTTGTGCCTTCAGCAAATTTCACAACGTATTTTTTTTTAATTGTATAATTTTAATAAAATCATACTATATTATACTATAAATTTCCCCGTTTCCGCTTAACCGTCTTTTCAATTATCCGTCGAGGATCTATTCCCTTGTTTGACGGATAATCAAGGTTTTACTGTACATTGGATTATGAAACAGAGAATAAATTATTCTTCCCCTCCCCAACACCTTCAAGTTTCGAAGAAGCCAGTGATGCTCTAATTGCCCTTCGCAGGTAAATTATCTCATTTGACGTAAAAATTAATTCGTTTTAACTTCTTGAAGACACTGTTAAAAATTTCCGCATTAGTTTTTACAAAAAATGGTGAAAATGCCGGAATTTCACCAAAATTTGGTACACTTGAAAATTCAAAAGTACCACTTATTGGTGAAAGTATGGTATTTTTTAAAAGATGGTTAAACACCGAACCACATTTTCGTTCCACCTCCTAGCCAATCACTTGAGGCGAGAGAAGTCACGTGTGGCAAACATCCGTTGCGATTCTTTACCGATATTCCAAAGTTTTTTACAGGCCAATATCTCACCAATCATCCAACAAGCTAAGATCGTTTATTTATTTAATAACGTTGATTTATATTGTTGTTTAATTTAATCTGCGTAGTGTTCGATTTATATAAATACATATGCTGCAACGTGCATTTCGATCAATTTAATACCAGTCTCTTTGCAATTTGGTTTAAATAGTAGTCTATGTACTACACCATTCTGCGAAATAACTGGCAACAGTATTATATACGTTCGTAAAGAGATTATATATTGTCCTTCGTAGCTCAGTGGGTAGAGCCTCCGCCCGGCAAGTGGAAGGTCGTGGGTTCAGGTCCCACCGAAGGCAGAAATATTTATTTTCTTTCGAACGTTTCACCATCTAATCACGCCATACCATCGGCGTTGGTATCACTACGCCAATAAACGTTGATTGATATTGTTGTTTAATTTAAACTCATTGCAATTTATTGGTTTATGCTATGCATACTCTTTATTTTTGATGAATTACAATGATATATGTGATAATTTCTATGTCTATGACTTGTTGATGTTTTATCTCACTAATAGCTAACACGCTTATATTAGGCATAATACAAAACCTTTGCAATTTCACTTGGTTGCTATCGTTCTGTAATTAATAAAAATTATGTGTACTCTCTGTATATGAAATTTAATGGCTGAGGCTTCATAGCAGTCGAGATAAGTAATGGGGGCTCCGGAACTTTTCGATACGCCCCTGATAGGTAACATGTGAAAGATATGCTTTTATATTTCTATACAATGTCTGGATAGTTTTAATCATATTTGGTTCAACCTACAACAATATATTTGGTTCAAGCTGGAACCATATATTTGGTTCAATGTTGCCTTATTCGTTATTGAAAGTATATCCATATATTGGTTCAACCTCCGGCCAAGTATTGGTAACATAGCTGGAGCAAAAATGTGGTGAAACGTAGTTCTTAACAATGGATGAAGCTGGAAAATCACCACATTTTGGTTCAACCCTGAACTGTTATTTTTAACAGTGAAGAATAGAAGATAATATTCTATAAACGCGACCAAAATCAAAAAAAAAGGGTGGGGGGTCTCTTTAAAACTGTTTTCTCTAAATCGGAAAAAATGATATGCAAGTCATTACTTCATTACAATATACCTAATACACTGTGTTATTATTGTACGTTATGCAGCTTTATTATAAATTATAAGGTGTAATTCAAATAATAATAATAATGATTTCTAAACACACTAATGCATTTGTCACCTGTACAGACATTCCTAAACCTGCGGCATTGAAGGGGAATCAAATGAAACATTAAAGTCAATCTTCACTTAATACATCAATCCGATTAACTAACCTTTCTTATTAAGAAACTTTTTCCTCGGTCCCTTGAGATTCGTCAATGAGAGAGATTTCTGTATATGTATATATATATAAAGGTTTGGTTCGGCTTTCTTTTTTTTTCTTATATATATATATAACTAGTGTTGCGTTCTGTGACATTCAAAAATACGCAAGCGATGATAAAAAGTTGATTTAAAGCGCCATATACATGTTTAATGACGGCTGAGCATTGTCTAAAATAAGAATAATGGCCAATTTGGGACTATTCTTACACAATAAGCATTTGTGTACACAAATTCCAGGTAGAAAACCCAATCAAAGACAAGTATTCCAGCAACGAGAGGTAACAATGCCTTAATCTATCACAGCTGTCGAAAAGGTAAAACCCAAAATTTGTCTTCAACTAAGGAAACCTTTGCTCCATGTCAAACATTCGTGATTTACGGCATTTGCTTATATTCGTAAATTCTTAAAACCCAAATGCTGTTGGCACAGGCGCGTCGTAAATCTGAATACACATCATTAAAAGGGTATTTTCAAATCAAAACATGTACTATAAAGAGCTTTTCTATACGTTCACCATCTATTTATGCTTTTGTATGAAGAACTGGATGATTTTATTATATGTAAGGATAATTTTAAGTAAGAAAAATAGTCAACAAATTGTTATAAATTGACTTTTTAAATAAATGAGCAAAAAACTGTATAAATATCGTATTTTGGTTGATATGATGATCAAACTAAATTAAATGGTTGAACAGTTGAGAAGTGGACATGGGGACAGTGGGGTTAAACGGTGGAGAAAAGAAATTCCGTTCTTTTACTGATCAGTTTAATAAGCTCATATGGATTTTGCATGCAAATGTGTTAAGGGTCAAAAATTTATTTGTTCATAATTATTTCTCATACTATCATGAGGAAATTTCTGTAAAAGAGATTATTTTTCAATACGTAGGTTTATACTGTCAGAGATTCAATATAATTCCAAACTGCCATCATCAGCCAAACGACTCTACTATTCACTCTAATGTATGATTGAAGTAAATTATGCTAATAGTATTATTATTATCATAAATGATAATAAATTATGATTAATACTATGACTTAAATTATAGCATAGTATAATATAATAGTAATAATTATAACAATTTTTGAAATTAATCATTTTCCTCAGATATTTATTATCTCTTGCTTATATTTCATTTTTAATGTTTTATTGGCACGTTTCCAGAATTTTATCAAACATAATCAAATTTATAATATTACAGGAAGCTTTAATAAACGATAATTAAATTATACGATTTGACCATAGTTCCAAATAAGCTTATAGAAATGCAGTCGTATGTACATTTTACCCTAAACAGGGCATATAATCAAAGCATTGAAATGTCAACTTTATGGTCACAGCTAAACAACTTTAATTGGTTGAGATGCAGTGTGTTTGGCGCAGTATAGCCCAGATGCTCTTGCGCCATAAAAAAGCCAAACAATCAATGAGATGCAGTATGTAACTATGTTCAGTAGCGAAGCAACTCAAAACTCAGTGGGGGTGGGCACAAGCGCCTTCAAAGAAGATTTCGTGATTCGGCCTATGGGGAAAACAATGTGTTTTGGTATTCAGTGGGCGCTTGAGCCCCTCCCTTGCCGACGCTACTGACTATGTTTAATATTCTTCACTATTTTATAATGAGATATTTCAGAAAATACGTTGTAATAGAAAGCTAGACAACAGCTGAGAAATGAAAAAAAAGGTGGAGATATTATCTCCTTCTAGAACATTGTATAAAAATTATCAGTGTTGTAAAAAAATATATTTATATGAATGAGCACTTATAAAAAATGATTTCATCGGAGAAAAAATCACTTTAAATTTCAATATTGTGTACGTGTGCGAGTTTAGATCTTTTTGTCTACAACTTTGCATAAAAACAACTTAGACAAAGGTTCTTTTGGACGTGAATACGCCTAATATTTCAATTCAGTACTGCAGTACTGGAATAAAATTTTAGTGAAGTGTTACCCATGGGTAACACTTCAGAAATCTTGATGTAACGTTTGCATAACGATACAAAATCTTTGAATAACTCCAAAACTACAATTCCGGCTAAAATGGTTGTGCTATCATTCTATCCGAAACATCATTCTCGCCAAAACATCAAGTCACCGCTGCGCATACGCAATACACAAGGGAAGAAGCTCTATACGCAGCGGCCATTTTGGGGATCCACCGAAATTTCTAGTCAGTTCAGCACGTGATTCCGAGCATCTACGATGCTGCTTTTTGGTCTCAAACGATAGATATCGATTAGATATATGTATTGCGTATGTAAAATCCACGACATTAAACAAGTTTTAGTGAATGGGAAACTTTCAAGCAAGAAAATAAATTTTACAATTTCACAACGTCGACCAAAACTCGCACAAAGGCCATCATAAAATATAGAAGACGCATAGCATCAGAAAAAGCGTCATAGCAGGTATCCAAGGATATACCACTATCAAAAACTGAAAGGGATGGGAAGCAGAGAGCACACAAAAATGCGAACATCGGCTGCAAGATCAACGACAGCGCGAAGACGTCAGCCGTGTGTGCATCGCCCGCATCACCCCTTTCGAGGCCTCTGGGCACTACTGATTAAAATACATAAAACACTTGACAGAGGATGAGGCTGAAGAATTGCTTGGTTCCGATGCGATAGGAAACGATGACGAGAGACGCATGCGGCAATTGCTCTTGTGGCTCGTGTTTCCACAACCTAGCGTGGGAAAAATGCGCCGTCTCCAATGCAAACCACGCGTCTTTTTGAAACTGCGCGCAATGGCGCCCATGTGAGTAATTCTAAAGAGAGTGGGGGGCTAAGAAAAATCATTACCTCCTTCAAGGCTGTCAAAAATGTTAGTAAACATAAAAGATACTGAAGTAATACAAAAATAATTGATACTGCTTGATAATTAGTAATGAGCTAAAAAGTACCTTATTTTAAAATGTGGCTAAAAATTTCGAAAGTACATGCATAGCAGAATTATGCAAATCAAATTTTTAAACAACGACCGGGGGGCTCAAGCCCCCTGACCCCTTTATGGGCGCCGATGAGTGCACGTGCTGGTCACAGAAATTTTCTTAAGCCGTTTTTCCAAAAAAAATGGGTTTACTGAAAAAATTTATGCCTTTTTTTGCGAATAGTCAAACAATGCTTTTATGTAACAATAAATGTATCGATCCGTTTCTGAATCCCATTAAACCCCGCTGCCACAAACGACGTTGGATTGGGAACGGTCAATCACCTCGACTGTCTTTAATAAAGCGACAAAATGATGTGTCAAATTATTCGAAGTGTTAATTTTGATTCAAATCCACAAATTATACAGAGTTAATGCAGCATTATCAGTACATGTAAGTAGGATGGACCATTCATTAGTTATAGCATGGTTTGAAAAAATATTTTTTTTATTATAACTGGTTAAATCACCAGAATGGTATAATTTTAAAAAGTTAGTTTCACTCCTCCGTAAAAATCTAAGTAAAAGTTATATTTCGTTGAAACTTTGTGGCAATAATAAAGACATTTGTCTGTGGCACGTTCAGTAGCGAGCGGCGTTGACGTATCAGCATTAGTTCTATTGCATATCAGTCATAAACATACCTCGGCAGCTGAAGGTGGCGTCCAAATTTTAAGTGAGTACAGTTATTCATTTTTTGTGGGCAAAAGGTTGCAAATTGCACTGAAAATTTCCGGCAGTTACGCGAAGTGTATGGTGATAAAGCAGTAAAAGATGGTGCTCCCCCACATTTTTCTACAGATGTTCGAACCTTTCTCGATAAGAAGTTTCCAAGAAGATGGATTGTCCGTCGTGGGTTCGTGGAATGACCACCTCGCAGCCCAAATATGACACACTTGGATTTTTTCCTTTGGGGTCATTTGCAGTCAGTAGTTTACTAACCGCCACCTGAAAATATAAATGTGCTGCGCCAGAGAATATGGAATGAGTGCCATAACATTACTCCGCACGCTTTTCAAAAAGTCAGAGAAAGCTTTTTGAGGCCTGGCTTTATATCTACCAAGAAGTGTAAGGCCTTCAATTTGAACATCTACTTCATTAAAAGGTAACTTCTTTTCTTACTTTTTTTATATTTCTTTTATTTTTTAATATTTTATTGTTTTCTTTTTTAATATTTTTATTTGAGTTTTTGAGGATTAAAATATTGATATTTTTAAACGATCCTTGAAACTTTACATATTGGATTAATACGAAATTTAAAATTGTTACTGATAGAACACACATTGCTTTACATTCTACAATTTTCGTTATTTACCTACAACCTTATTAGCGTGAGCAGAAGCCAGGAGAGTAGGGGTTGATTTCGAATTTTGCTGACACGTCGTTGATGCTATATGCATAATAGAGCCATACTGTAAACTTCATTTTTTTTTCTCAACGAGACCTTCAAAAGAAGGTATTACTCGTTCGTATTTGCCATTTGAAATTTTGGAGTTGGCCCCCGTGGGGCGCCCCCTGGTGCTGAGGGTGAGTCGCGACACAGAACAAAAATTATTTCCTTTTCAACAAGCAACTTTCCCAAAAGGACGTTTATCTGCCTGAACCCACTAAAAAATTAACAGTGGGGGGACTGACTTTTGAATCACCCCGTATATGTTCATATATGTATAACACTGCTTCTGATCTTTTTTTTAATCTCAACAGTCTGCAAACTTTCATCTTCGAGAGCAGACCTGGCGGGGACCGAACTCACAACCACTTGATAATTAGCCAAGGGCTCTTTCACATTGAGCTACTGACATCAATCAAACTCCCTCTGCGAGCGAATATAAAGATTTACTAATTTTTTCACTTTAAGCAATAATGTTGCCACTCAATAATTACATAATTTATAGAATTATTACTTAATAAGTTTACCTTTATTAATAATAATAAATGATTATAATGACGATGAAATAATAATAAATATGGAAGAAAGGAGAAAATAGTAATAATTTAGATTTCACCAATTTACAATTTAAAGTTCACTAGTTTTAAATTCAGGATTTACTAATTTACAATTTAGAATTCACTAGTTTTAAATTCAGGATTTATTAATTTACAATTTAAAATTCAGTAATTTACAATCATAATTTACACTGTCCAATTTATTTACTTAACAGAACGTGAATATTCTACATACGAGGGTTGTTTTTTAGTAATGACAACAATGCTGTAGCAACGCCGTGAAACGGAGCCAGGTCATGTCGTTTATACCACAGGTAAGTTAAATGCCACTAAATTTTTTGTATAGTTTCCTTGGCTGCGTACACGTTTCATTTGTTTCTTCGGTACCAGTTGAGATTTTAAAGAAACATTCCAGAATCGCATCATAACTTAAATGCAGCACCAATATTGCTTCACCTTGACAATATGAACTAGTTTCTCATAATTTTTTCACAGTTAACTTCCTCCTGTGTTTATTTAATAACAAACAATTTGTCAATTTTTTCCATAGCCGTGTCGAAGCAGAGAGAAAGTCATATAATAACTGCATTAATTTAAAAAAAAAATCTGCAGCTACTTCGCATGAATGGACGGCTAATCTCCCTATAAGATTTAATGAGTGGGCAACACAAGTTATATAATCTACGAATTTATTGCACTGTGGTATTCTAGCCTTCACGTCATTGTATTTTCTAGACGTGTTTGAGGCATTATCGTACGTTTGTCTACGGTAGTCAGACATTTATTCCATACTTTTTTTCAAGCACTTCAAACACTGCATTTGTTAAATATTCACCAGTATGGGAGTAGATGTGAAGGAGTTCTAAGAAACATTCTTCCGGATGGTCGTCGGCACTTACGTACTTCAACGTAAAAGAAAGTTGATCACAGTGAGATATTGTGCGTTCGCGCAGACCTGACGCCTGATACCGTTAGCAGACGGGTTAGTCCATTGCAGTTTAGGGAAGGGCGTCTTGCCGAAACTGGTTTTTCGCAAATTTTACAAATACTTTTTTTTTTAATAGCTAATAGGGAGTGATATATTTCAGTAGTTTTGGGGACCCTGGTTTGCGAGGCCCTGTGCGGCCACACATTCCGCACTCCGGGTTATCCACCACTGAAGGGGACTCGGGCCGCACGAGCTCATATAACTCTAGGCCTATGAGCCTGGGTACGAAACCTGCCGTGGGGAAATTGGCTTTTAGCGAAAAAAAATTCTGAAATTTTATAGCAATTTTTACGGATTAACCCCGCTAAGAATATTTTCAGCATAATTAAAAAAAAAAACAAAAAAAAACAGCTTCTCATTCCCGAGATCCTAAGATAACATTTAAAGCCGAAATTAGACCTTTTCGGCTATAATTAATAATCGCTCAACTGTTTTCCCGTTGTTATGCTTTCTGCTTTCGTTTTATGGCATATAGCTTCATTTGTCAGAGCGGGACTAAATTATGAAAAATAAAAAAAAACGGCAACGCTCTCATTCTCGACAGCAAACTCAGGACCATGTGTTGTGCCAAACCTTGACTCTCAGAGGTAATTCCTCTTTTGTTTTTCAATTATATACGCTCTACTCTCCATCTTGGCATATGTTTTCATTTTCCAGGGCAAAACCAAATTACTTAACGTGGCAAAAAAAAACAAAAAAAAACACGTTCCTATTTCCGGATTTGAACTCAAAACCAGGGTGGTTCCTTACGGGATAAGAAAGGTGCCTCCGCACATGAGTAAACTATCCTAATAGGTGGAAAAACCTAGGGGCGGCTTAAGGAACGGGTATCCTGGGGCCCCATTTGGATGAGGGTGCCAAACTAAAGCAAGGTCAATTTTTTTAATTGACTCAACAATAGAAATTTCTCTTTTATAGGGTATGTGCAGTGTTGATGGGGTTGTAACCCCCCATTGCAATGAAATTTTGTATATTTAACATAGGAATATGTGAGTTGTAGCTCTTAACCCCATTGAGCCACTCTTTATGAACTTTCTGCGTACGCCTATGGGCATATGGCTCACTGTGCATCTGTGAAAATCTCCCGTTTTCGCCGGAGGGGGGGGGGGTCAAAAGCCGTGCCAGGCCGCTCTAGTTCAATATCAACCTCCAGCCACCCCTGGACAAACCTAAGGCCGATCGCTAACTGTTTGTTATATTATTATATTATCCTTGATCATTGGATCAGTAAAAATTGCACCTATGAAATTTTTAATTAGTTAATATAAAATTAATATGGATGGCGATACTGGTTTTGCACCTAGACGGCCAACAATCAAGGACTGCCGTGCATTCTTCCATTGATTTTCTATTGTTTGAATTTACGAACTATTAGGCTGATCTATTTTAACGCCAAAGTGGAACAAAATGTATGTTTATCTAGGAAAATCCACCTTCGGTATTATTTCACAAATTTTCAAAAATTTACCTCCACCCCACCCCATCAATTAACCCCAACTATCACATAATATTCAGTCCTCATAATTAGAACCGTAACTGTAAGAAAAGTAAACTGATTGTAAACATTGTCAAATAAATTTGAAAATTAAAAGTCGTAGAATCGGTGAATTCAATGCACTGTGGAAATGACGGACGACGAAAATTTTGATTACTTATTTAAAATCGTGATGATAGGCGATTGTGGTGTCGGCAAAACTTGCGTGGTGCAACGATTTCGTGCTGGTACTTACATCGAACGCCATGGAAACACCATTGGAGTGGATTTTGCTATGCGAACACTTACTATAGCAAAGAAGCGTGTTAAGGTTTGACTTGCGCAAAATTTTGTTTATGAACTATTTGTTTATTTGATTTCATTCGGATTTCCCATTACTGGTTTGATTATCGGTATTAATTAGTTTTAATCAGACCAGTGACGTATGAAGGGGAGGGGCTCCCCCCATTGGATAACAAATTACGTTGTTCTCATTTAAAGCCGAATGTTTTGATCATTGTTTAAGCTGCTTGAGACCTCCCCATCATTATTTAATTGCTGTGCCCCTGAATCAGACTAAGCATCAACTGGAAAACCTACAATTTATAAATTTCGGTGACAGTTTAACAAATTTAAAGGCTCTACTACACTTGTATCCCCTGTGCGATTTGTCGCCAAAGCATGGCAACCTCGTGCCCTATTACGTCATCACTCGCTTCCCGGCCGCCATGTTTTTTACTGAGTTTTACCTCCTCTCACTCTCTAAATAAAAAAAAAATTATTTTTGTGTTTAGGCGACTGAGTTTCGTGAAAGATAAATTGTTTTTATGGCTTTCAGAAATGCTGGGAACGTATTTTTGACTTTTGTCTTTATAGCATCGCCTCCAGATATACTCTGCGAAGTATGAGTCAAAGAAATTTTCATCCCCGACATTACAATGGGGTTGCCGGCGGAAATCTTGCTTGATCTGACTCCAGGTGCCTTCAATAGTATTTGTGTGTTGCCCTGTTTCCGGGTCTTTGAATGTCAGACTATGGCTTACTGTATAATGTTCTGAAGAGAGACCTTGCACGATTTCCAACAATCTGGCACTATAGTAGTCCCACGGTGAACATTTGCTGAAATTTCAGACAACAATACACTCGCACTTCTCTCTTTCACCACCACAAAAAAACATTTATTGCTGCCCCTCTCCACATACGCCAATCAACCAAGGTAGATTCACTTCTTAGATCCAACTCCATTCATATCAAATCTATCATTACCTTGTACACCCATAAAAAAGTAAAACACAAAATATCAGTTAAACTTAGTTTGCTTTCTTCAAACCGCGACCCCTTTTGTACTGATCTCATGCAATCATGAGCTTTCTCTCTATATTTTCTACAGCGCCATGCATAATCATCGTCCACACTTGCCTTCTTCACCAACTTCATGCATTCGTCGCATTTTGGGCACATATACTTAGATGATAGTAGACTTTTTATGCATCAATCAATCACAAACTTCTTTCCAATTAGTGAAAAAAGAATTTAAACATTCACTCATCCTAGCGCTGTAACTCAACAAATTACTATCAAAAGGAAAAGCCACCGCAAAATGGCTGAACGTATCCTTACACACGCTACAACTACCCTGTGCATGTGCACCTATCATGCACTTCCCAAAAATTTTCCTCCGTTTTAAGTGAATAGCAACAGTTTTGGTGACGAGTTTTGGCAACAAAACGGGGGATTTATCTGTAGTTTCGCCAATTTAAATACATCGCACCCTTGCAACGAAAGTGTTACAACTCAAAATTCGGTGAAAATGACTTAATGTTACTAGAAAACAGCGCTGCATTTTGCCGTGAAAACCGTTAAGCCATAAGTTATTCGGGTTTCCACTAGTTGGCACATGTCATTAGATGAACACAACATCCCTCAATTTAGCCAGAAACAGTTTTTTTCATTTTCTGAAAATTGGGATTTTTTGAGTTGTAACACTTTCGTTGCAAGGGTGCGATATGTGTTGTTATCTATATATTTTAAAGAGGAAAATATCTATCTTATTAATGAAGTTTTTTAATGCTCATTTACAAATTATGAACCAATATACAAAATCTGATCAATGTAAATTTCTAATTCTTTGAAAAGTGGGGTGCAGTAATTGATCGAAAGATCCTAATAATTCAAACGCATTATGCATGGTGCAAGAACTGATTTCCATATTCTATGAACCTACTAAGTATTTTAATTTTTAAGTGTGTATGTAAAACAAATTCCATTCATCTCCTCATGCATCACCTTCTTTATAACTTTATTAGGCATTGCTTATATACATATTTTTTATTTTTTTAATTATGATTCTTCTTACATACATCTACCTTTTATAAATAAAAGTATAAATTTTTATCTTCATCTACATTGCCTCTTAATAATGAAAATTATGCATGTTCCATAATAGTTTGTACAAATAGAAGGAAAAAAAAATATATTTTTGTAAATTTAAAATGGTAGGCCAATTGTTTATTTTCATTTTATAACGACGTACATTTTGAAATCTATGAACTGTTTGTATTTAAATGAGCAGATCAATACATCTTTCATGATTATTGATTTAATTATTGTATTTTATTTATTGTTTTTGGCAATAATAAAAATATATAATCATTTTAATTTAGCCAGCCCTAAAAGTGCAAGTCCCTGCAAACTTCTATATATTCTGCTTAGTTTTGCCTTAATATTTTATGATAATTTTAAAATGTACCTTAATATCCCATGGTTACAACCATAGCCTTCCGGCAAAAAGACATTGGCACCCATGTGAGTACTGTGAGGAGGGGGTGAAAAAAATTATTACCTCCTTCTTAAGGCTGTCAAACATTTTAGTGAATGTACAAGATACTAAAATGCTACAAAAATAATTGATACTGCTTGACAATTAGTAATGAGCTAAAAAGTACCTTATTTTAAAATGTGACTGTAATTTTTTTTTTTAAGTAAATAAATGCATAGCAGAATCGGGCAAATCAAATTTTTAAACGGCTGGGGGAGGGGGGGTGTTGACCCCCTCTCTACCCACTTATATGGACGTTTATGCAACAAGACTATATTCAATGCTCAGTAGCTCTTTTTGTGTGAGTATATCATGGTTTGAGGGTAAAGTTGAGATGTCCATCTTCATCCCATGTAATGCATAAAGATTTAGTTCCCAACCTGGGGTATGCAGTGGACCATTTGTGGGTACTTGAAGATACTATTGGTAATGGCAAAAAACACCAAAAAGAAATAAAGAGTTTAATTGAAAACATAGAAAAAGAAGTTGTGATTTACAAAAAAAACGTGAAATTCCAAAAGCCTACTCACAAAATGAAGAAATGGAAGGCATAGGCATTGAATTATATGGGCCCGAGCTTTCCAATAATTTGCAATGTTACATGTAATGCATAAATGCCCATAATATAACTGCCCCCCAGTAATAATTTTGAAAACCCTACATTGGGGCACAGCCATGAAGCGGGTGGGTCCTCTCAAAGGGGCACATACCCTGTGAGCTGATGCAGATTCTGACTTGAGATTATATCTCTCTTAGTTTGAACTTGATTTTAGAGACTTCGGCTCCATGAAACAAGTTCAGGTCATTAATTGTGGAGATTTTGAATACTTGTATATCAAGATGAATAATTGTTGTGAATTTTCATCATCATATGATGAAAAATTATTTTATTGCTGTTTTTATGTTACGCTGATATCATTAAAAAAAAAGATTGGAGTAAATTGTGAAATGTGAAATCAAAAATAAAATTGTATAAATATCATTATGATATGAGTCGGTGGTTATTTAGCTAAACTAAGATCATTACTGTATAACAGGGTTGGCTTTCTGCCGGCAGAAAGTGGGGGAAACTGGCAGAAAGTAATAAAGGACTTAAATCATAATTGTATCATTTAGTAAATGAAAGATTATAAATAAATGTTCTTATTTCAAAAAATTAGTATACTGCAAAACTTTTTATTAATAATTTTAATAATTAAAATATTTTAAAATAATTAAAAAATACTAGAGTACATCAAAGATTTGTTACAAAAACCATCTTTTGAAGGCCATATTATTTAACTCGGCCTATTTCGTCTTCCCTACCTCATTAGACTTTTGGCTATAAAATAAAAAGCAACAACATTAACAGCTTGGTTGTAAAAAAAAGCCTCAATGGTTTATGACTAATCGAATAAGTTGTATTACAGTGAATGAACCACACTTTTTTTAAAATCTGTTGGAAAGGATGTGGTACCTGTTTAGAAATATTTTAGAAATCATTACAGACAAGATACTTGGCTAAAGGAATACATAAATACTGTGAAGCCACAAACACCCAGCAATATAAGAGGGAGGAATCAGGGAAATCTTGGAATCATTCCTAGAAATCAATCCTTGAAGCAATTTCCCAGCAATCAATACCTAGAAATCAATGAATTTCCTAAAGGAATCATCCATGTTACTCGCAGATCATGAAAATGATATGGATGATAAAGGAACTTTTCAAGTCATAAATAATCAGATGATTAATAAAGATGTAAAAATACGTATTGCAACTTTGAAACCTATTGCTGTTGCCTTGTTTGAGATTCGAAAGGTAACTTTTCTATTACAGATGCATGTGAAATTAATCCTAAGTGATAATGATAATCTCATGGAAATGAATCAAAAAAGGGTAAAAAGTAAACTTTATCAGGCAATAACTCAACATCATATATGCCAGTTTATATACTTCATCCAAAGTACATGTGATCTAAATTGTCACATGAGCAGGAAGACAATACTAGGAAATTCCTTAATGTCATTAACCCAAATTTTGTGCTTTACTTTATAGCTTTTTGAGCAAAATCAGCTCCTTTTCGATACTTCTACGTGGTAGAATAGTTTAAAGAAAACTATAAATGAAGATTTTGTAACTGTTTGTTTATGCAGTGATGGTATTGCCTGCAATACTGATGGGCTTGGAAGAATATTTCTATCAAGCTTTTCATCTATTCATAATAAATTAAGAAATTATTTGAATTAGGAAATAGCAGGAAAACTGATCTTTTGCTATAGACTGCTTTATCGAAAAGATCAGCCTGAACTTAAATGCTAGTGAATTTGCTATGATGTAACCTTTGAATAAATACTATACACATTGTAACTAAACCTATTTTACTTTAAAATACATTCCCTTTTGCCATTTGGGGTATCTTGGTAAGTTTTTAATGCACAAAATAATTATTTTCTGGGTCCCTGCCGGTTATTGCCACTTTTGTGGCAGAAACTAGTTTCTGCCATGCCAGTTATAACCAGCAATTTTAACTGCCTTGGCAGAAATTTGCCAACCCTACTATATAACAAAAACACACTTTTTGCATGGAGGTTTGGATGGGGTGTAGAAATAAGTTTGTGCTCAATTTTCGGAGCCCAAGCCCGAAGACTTGCAATTTGTACCCGCCCGAGCCCGAAATACTTTGTGGAAATTCAAGCTCGAGCCCAAAACTTCAGCATAGGAAATTCAGTTTTCGGCTTCAGTTACATCCGTTTTATGAACCTGATCCCACCTGAGCCCAAAAATGATATGCGATATTGATCCTGAACCTGTTTCGTGCCCTGGCTTGGACTGAACCTATCTCATCTCTAGTTGGGAGGGGGGAGTGTAGAAGAGGTGTGGGTACTCACGAATGGAAAGCCTAATCAAGGGGTACAAGAGAGACAAAAGATTAGGAACCACTGGCATAGAGCAATCTTTCACCATGAAATGTACATATACAGTTCAAATGTACTTTTACAAGTAACAATTTACAAAAAGTGATCTGGCAATTATCAATTGAACTGTAAGTTGTAATTGGTAATGGTTATACATATAAACATTTTGTGAATTTGGTTGAAGAATTTTCAAAAAAAGAAATTGAATAATGTGAGCATGCTTGATTCCTTAAATTCCTACTTTTTCAATAAACTTTTCTTGAAACCCTGACAATTTTATGGTTAGTGAAATATATAAAAAAAAATGTGATGCATTTATAAAAGCATCTATTTTCTGATTATAGTTACAAATATGGGACACTGCTGGACAAGAACGGTTTAGAACAATCACCCAAAGCTACTATAGAAGTGCTCATGGTATCATTATGGCATATGATATCACGAAACGAGCAACATATCTGCATTTGCCTCAATGGGTTGATGAAGTTCGAAATTGCACTGCTGCAGATGTTCCGTTACTGTTAATTGGTAAGGGGAAACTTTTTTTTTTATTAATCTTGTATAGCCTAACTGTTCAATATGAAACTCAATCAAGATACTTATTTTCTTTCACTGAAGACTTGTATGTATTCTATACATATTCTTGATTACTTATATGTGTCATCCAGTGATTCATGGGTATTAATCATGTTTATGAGGTTTCCTTTTTTTTAAGGAGAAATTATTAAAAATCTATATGTGAATTTGATTCAGTTTATTTGGAACTTGTGTATTGTTTGCCCCATCCAAGTTTAACATGAGATAACTAATTTTTAAAATTAACTTTTTTTTAAAGTTTTTGTAAGACATTTAATAAGAACAAAATCTTTAACGTATGATGTAGTAAACCTGTTTTGTTGTATTACATATATTCAAAACCTTTTTCTAACTGGTTAACACCAAATGGAGTGTTCTTCAAGATTCCACATAAATATTTGTTCCCAACCATTCATCTCCATGCATCAAACTTTTTAATTTCACCTACTTTGACTGGGGAGACTTCCTTGATCTTTCATGGTATCTGTGATTAAGAAACTCGTTCATTGTTAAATGGTTTTTTTTGTAACGAAACACTATAAAGTTTCATTATGACATTTCATAATTTTTATTTCAATCCTGGTTTAAGGTTTAAAAACAACATTTCAGGAGCTAACTGCTGCCTTTGCCTTTGTCAAGTAATCAAGTAAATGCAGAATAAAGAGAGGGAATGAGAATCATAAGTTTATGTACCCTTACGTTGGAAATCCCCATTTGGTGTGAGACAATCCCAGCTGAGGAAACTCCCACGCTCGATGACGTCAAGTGACTACCCCCAACTCTAAGTTTGGTGAAAATCCCTTAAGGTTCTGGTAGAAATTTTAAGATGTTTATGGCATGACTCCTCAAGCTGTAAGTCTCCCATGGTTCTAGATAGGGTCTATTACCCATATTCGTCACATTCTAGTGTAAAACTTTCATTGAATGTCCCAACCCAATATGTAATTCTCCATAAAAACATGTTCCGCTGACTAGCTTGAATCGTCTCCTCTGGCTGTTGTATACCTATGCTCTTTTCCTCATAAACATATTGATCTTCCCATCTGTCTGATATACACTTTGTCATAGTCTCCACGTGGAATTTGGTAAATAGTGCTAGTTTTTTTTCCTCGAAAAAAGCACGATTTTTAACTTCAAGTAAGAGATCACATAGGGTATAGACAGGTTTATAGTAAGTCTTAACGTTCATAGCATGGAGAATCTGGGACAGCTGGTCTAAGACACCGTCTATATAGGGAAGAATCACCAATGTCCTCCTGGCTGCACCCTCTACATCCCTGTTTCCACCACTCACATCTTTAAGAGCGACAAATTTACTTAGGTCACCAGTCTTTTTTCCAACACACTTTTGTTTCATCGCAATTCAAAATTTCAAAGATCATCATTACAACAATGTGTAAAGGCTTGTTGATGCAAGGCTGTAATGACAAATGCTTTGTGTACTACTGGATGATGGGAATAAATGTCTAAACGTCTGTCAGTATGCATAGCTTTCCTTAATATCGTGGTTAGCAGTCGTCCATCCCCATTTCTATTTACCTGAACAACTAAGAAGGATAATGAACCATCTCCTTCCCCTTCCTGTAATGTAAATTAAATACAAGGGTTTAAGCAGTTCAGATAGGGATGAAAATCGGCAACTGAAAACTAGCAGAATAACGAATGTTATCACTCTCCACACAATGACATGATGAATCACTGCTTTCAAACACCTATGGGTACAAATTTGCCACGACACTGGAAACATGCAACCCCATGGCTGTATCGTTTTGTCAGTAAAACCTACGCTTGAAGCCTAAAACCTTGGAATTTAAACATAATTCTAACAGTCCACACATTTCTTCCGGACTAAGGCTAGTTCTTTCTTCCAGGCTTCCATCAATCCTCAGTTGTTCCACTGCTGTTATTGCGTCAAATCTGTTGGTATACAGGTTGAAAACGAAAATACATCGAAAGGCGCCATAACACCATTATAAGCGATTTTCACGTTTTTGATAGAGCAATTGAACTGCTTAGAGGTAAATATTGACCATTCAGAAGACTCAGTAAGAGGAAATAGTATTCCTGCAAGATATTTTGAAAGTGCACATGTTGATGAATTATGAAAGCTCACAATAGGTGTAAGAGAAGTATTAAGTTTATGAACTTTCGTGTGTCCATAAAACATGGATATTCTTCAAGATGACAACGGAGTCGCGAGTAAAGTTTCTCATCCAGTTTCGACTCTTTGTGAAGTTTTAGCAGGCAACCATTCATCTGCCTCTCAATGCAATCAGTAGGATCTTTATCTACAACGGAATAGGTATCGCCAGTGTTTAAAAATGGCATCACTCCATCATTGTAAACTGACATATCCATTACAATGGTAGTATAACCCTTATCCGCCAATAAAAAACCACAACCTCTTCACCGTTTCCGAGAACCTTTGGGATTTCCCATTTAAGAATAGAAAGGGTATCAACAAGTGCTTGGCATTTGAATAGCAGTCTTGAAACCTTCATAAGTACCTCAGCAGATATGTTCCATAATACTGATTCGATTGCTGAAAATGTTTTTCTTACTGAAATTAATGAGGGCCTGGGTGCAAATGTCCAACAACACAGAAGTTGTGTAGTCCCTCTCTATCACAATCAACTCCATTGCTTGGAAAGGTTAAAAACTAACCCAACGTTAGCCCTGAGATGGTTCAGTGTGGTTACGCATTCCCCTAGTGTGCCACTAACCCAGGTTGGACTCCCAACAGTGCAAAAACACTTACTCAGAGATCTCATAATTGCACTGTTTACTGTAGTCCGGGATTTGGTTTCCTAGACCTTTAAACGTTCAGATTCCTCGAAAAATTTTAGATCCCAGCCAACATGACCACTGTAGTCCTTTAGCCATAAAACAACCAATAAACAATTTTCCATATTGATACCACATAATCTAGAATGAATAGCTGCTTCTTCCCTTTCAGCTTCAACCAAAATGAGGGTGTGAAGCACGAAGTTTCAGAGTCGAGAATAGCTTCCCAACAAAATTTAAAAGACTCCATTATTAGGCACCTACAATCAGTCACTTTATGACAGTGACCAATCCATGCAGGAGATGAACTTGGAAACTTGCATTCTTTACAGTATTACGTCCTTCAGTCATAAAGATAAGTGATTTCATATGCAAGGCCTTTATCACCAATTTCTCTGATTTACAATAATGATTGAATGTCAGCTGTTCTTTAAATGTACAATCCTACATCTCTCTCTCTCTTTGATGTATTTCTTAACATAGCTCAATATAGCCTGCCCATGAGAATTTCTAAATAATAAAACAATGTAATGCTTCGCCATAAGATTTCATAGCAAATTTTTATAATATACTCAATCCATTTCAGACAGGGATTCCACACACCTGGAGAACCTGGGATTGTCAGGGAATTTGAAACTGTCTCTAAAAGTGAGATTTTTGAATCAGACCTGGAAAAGTCAGGAAAGAAAAGTCTTCCTAGCTTCAATTCTGAATGGCTAAACTTAACATGAAGTTGTTTACCCTGAAAATGAAGTTCAGTTCAACATTTTTTTCATGATTAATTAGGGAATTTTGTCGGAATAATCAGGGAATTTTTTTCCCGAATGTTAGTGTGCACTCTGATTTCAGGTCTTTCATTTTAATAGTAATGTCAACTCTTGTCAGGGGTGATTATGTTTTGGGATTTCTGTAAAATCCGGGAATTTCAACTTGCCTCTTCAGGGATTTCTTTTTAAAAATTACAAAATTTTCGTTGTGTTTCCTATAATTTTTTATATTCTTTTGGAAATCAGTGTTTTTACCAAAAATATTACGTAACTTTTCAGGGAATTTTCTGGTATGTTCAGGGAATCTGGTTTAGACTTACGATCGCCCTGTCACTTGTGTTCTCTCAATCATGTGTTTCATTTTCAATGTTCTACTTATTTTAAGCAGCTATCTTTCCGTGGTCTCTAAAGTTTGTTCTTATCTTAAGTTTATTAAAGTTTGTTTCTATGTTGCTTTCTTCATTAAACTTCATGTCTTTAATCCATAAGAGAAAGCTAATAAAACAACTTTGACTAAAAACCTTTCTTTTAGAGTGCAGTAGGAATTATGTGTGTATCAGTCAGGTTTAGTGCATTTGGAGTTCTATCATTATTTTACCTTCTACTGATTAGTTAAGCAAATATAAAAGGTCCTTATTACTCTTTAATTACTAGCTCCAGTTTGTCAATCTGTATCTTCACTTTCTTTATGAAATGGTTGAACGCGTTGTTGTTTTTTTAAGGTCCAAGTTTTTAAATCACTATAAAGTTTTATAGGGTTCTTAAAAAAATTACAATATGCAGATGATTAAAATACTCCTGATTTACGTGTTTTCTTTTTTTATTGTTCTGATTTACTTAGAAATCTTTCACTGTTAGTGATTTAGAGAGTTAACATGTTTGTCCACTGTACAAAAGAATCTTGTTTGAATCCCATTAGTGCCGACATAGAGTTATATGGGACCGTGGGGCTACCCCACCCCATAATCTAAAATAGTGATTTTACATATACTGTAATGTATAAATGTACATAAAATGTGCTTCCCCCCCCACACACACACCCCAATAATTTTGAGAACTCTACGTTGATGGGTACCTAAGTGATTTTTCTACTAATCTGTATTCCAGGGTTCCATTTCCAAATCCAAGATTAAATATCTTTGCATGGCACTGACGAACCCTAAAGTATATCAAATATCTGCTTTAAGTTGCTCGTCAAGAAGACCTTATAGTCTTTGCTTGCTTTTGCCCAGATGAATCATTAAATATTATATATTTTAAGTATATCTATTAGATTGTTATGTATGATTCAGACTGAATGAAATTTTTGTATTGTGAAAGTATTTTCAAATTTGGAAAGAAAGAGAAAAACAAATAAATACATGTATTTCTTATAATGTATATATTTATTAAACTATATTCAAATTTTTATTAATTATATTCAAATATATTGATTATATTCAAATTTTTTCAAATATAATAATGACAATATCCTAGATATCAAAGTAATGTATTAGTAAGAAGACTAGTGTTGTATTTCACTTATAAGCCGTGTTATATCAAACTTAATGTTTGAAAGTTGAATTCTGATTTACCATTCTGTGTTATTCAACTGGTTTCCATATTTATTTTTTTAAGGTAAATGAGTTCAAGTTCAGATTTCTTCTAGCTTTTGTAGACCCCTTGTAAGAACATTAGGGACCCCGGATTAGAAATGAGTTCAGGCTCATTTTTCGAGGCCTGAGCCCGAAATACTTTGTGGAAATTTTAGCCCGTACCCGAAACTTCAAATGCAACTTCAACCCTTTGACATATGATTTAAATTTTTAAAAAATTGCTCAACTACACCATTTACTTTTCTTTGAATTTCCATGTACACTTATTTCTACAGTCCTCAAAAATGAATAATATAATTGTATTTCATGGAGAATTTTGACATAAAAAAGTCAGTTTTCAGCTTCAGTTTCATCTGGCTGACGAGCCTCAGACCGCCTGAGCCCAAAAATAGTATGAAATATAGAGCCCGTTTCAGGCTTGGGCTGAGCCTGTCTCATCTCTATCCCAGATGTCCTTGAACTACAGATTTAAAATTATTAAAATACAACCAAATTTAAAGGTAATATATCTCCTTTTGCCTCCTCCCTTCTCAGAACTCTTTAATGATCTTATGAAGTCAAAATTTACACATGCTTCTCTTATACATATATGAATAACCACATCTATTAATTTCACATGCTAAACAGATCTATTGATTGCTGATGTTTGAGTAGTGCCAGTAGCTTTTACATTTCTAGTTAATAAATGCTATTCATATAATGAAAGTTCATGTCTATTTGTAATGTAAATAAAAAACTACTGAAAGGACCTAGATCAGTTTTTTCCACGCAGATGGCCACTTAAAAAAATTTCTTGGATCTCACAAACCATCGGTTTTGTTCAAAAAAATAAAAAAAAATTTACTAAAAGCCTTCCTTCAGAGTTCCTTCCGGTTATTTGTTTGTTCACTTGGAATGTGGGTCACTCTTACTATCCCCATGGCTTTCCTTATTTCTGAAGGGGAAAAAAATTCATGTTTTTGTTGTGGAATTTTTTTTACACCAAACAGTCGGCAACACTCCTGATTGACACTATTGGCAGGCCGAATTGTGGGCCATATGTTAGCCAACCCTGGTCTAGATGATTGGTAGAGAATTACATACAGCTTGAGCCAGTAAAAGAAGTCTTAAGGACTATCAGGACAGATCATGCAAAAGTCCACCCGCTTGCAGTTCCTATACTTGACATGCCGAGTCCATAGCTTCATCATACACCCTGTCTTCCATTGACGTGATAGAGCATAAATTTTGATTCTCATCTGACCAGATTATGTATTTCCAGTAATCCACACTCCAACTTCGATTCGTTTTTGCAAACTGCAGCCAAACCTTACAGTGCCTTAACATAGAGAAATATTCTGGTCATTGACTGCCAAAACCTATTTGCACCACAGTACAACGAAGTGTCTTTAAGTAGAAGCTTGTAGATGCTCTCTTATTAAATTGCAGCATTATTTACTGTAAACTAGACATTCAATTTGTCCTTATAATCCTGACTTTGAACATCCACTGTGTGTTTATGGCCACATTCCTTGTGATTGTTAGTAGTTTTTCTTGATTTCACGCACTTTTCATATGCACTTGTCACACTTTATCATGGAAATCCGTAAAGATTGAGAGGCTGCAGATCTTGAACATTCAGTTCTCCTAACATCAATGATTAAGCTTACAATCTAGTAACCTTACTCAGAAATCTCATAAATGTTTCACTGCTGCTGGGATTTTGTTCCCTAGGCCTTAAGAGGTTCGAATTCCTCAGTAAACTGTAGATCCAAGAAGTTCTGATTCCTTAGAAAACAGTGGGTTCCGGCGTAGCATGAGCACTGTAGTCCTTGAGCCGTAAAACCACAATCAATCAATCTAGTAACAGAAATAACTGTAAAAAAAAATGGTCGTTGATAGACTTTGCATTGGACAAAAAGACTTCTGCCATCAACATCTATGGATGGGAGAATACGCTCCAATATATTCCACATGCAACGAACCATTAAAGATATTCCATATGTATCAACCTGTAAAATTTTTCATGAGCAGTAGTCTTTAGCTTTTAATCAAAGTGTGTTTTACCTTCGTGATATTTTGTGTGATTCTTTTAATTATGCAGCCATTTTTATTTGATTTTTATGTCTAATATTAGTTTTTATATGCGTATCTGATTTCTTTCACTATTCGTTTTTAGTGTCTTTATTACACTCTTTACCTGTATGTGAAACCTACATTGGTTGTCCTAATACAACTGTCAGTAGCGATAGTTTTTCCAAACAACTCTATCTGACAACCTGTTGGCAATGCAAGTGGGTAGTTCAACTCATTAGCTAATAACAGAGCAGGCTGCAAGGTAGTTTAAATACTGAGTTTTCAATGCTACGTATCTTTTAAATGAGTACAGAAATTTTAGCCCAACAGGTTTATTTTCCAAGTAGTTTGACAACAATTATTCGCTATCGCTGTCAGTATCATTCAGGGTTGTATCAATTTTGCCTAACCCAAAAAAACCTGGGTGTGTTTTATTAAAAAAATCCATACAACCCCCAAAAAAAACTGATTCCCCTATACTGTGTGAAAAATTATTACAAGTATGTGCAAATTCATTTAGGGCATGCTGACAGTATCCCAAACTATATCACTACAATTCACCATAATGCACAAATTTATAGGGAATCTTTGAACTTGATAAAACAGTTGATAAAAGTCAGCTGAATTCTATGTATCCTTTAGCCAAATAATACAGATTTATTCTATGCTGTAGAATTATGGCTTCACTTAGCAAAAAGTTTGGAATCAGAACCTTACAAGGAAATTGTATTGAAAAGAATGAACAAAGCTATTCAACCATTCCATTATTTAGCAAATTTAATAAACTCCAAATATAGAGGAGAGAGGAGACTCTTTACTTCCCAAGAAGATGCAGCAGAAAACTAATTAATTGAAAAATACCCATGAACGTTTATTTGCCATATACAAAGCTTTGTGGAGTGTTTTCTTCCAATATTTTCTGGGTATGTGAGTGTGTTCCCAAATGTGAAGTGGTGGAACATTATGATAATAAGAACAGAAAAAGGAAACGATCTCTCGAGTGACTTTTGCAAATTCAATTCAAATCTGGCATGTGCTGCAAATTCTTCTACAGAGTGAATTTTTTAAACTTTTGGTATAGTATGGTCAACACTCCATAACCACATTGATGCAGACAAAGCAGTAAAGCTGGTCAAGATTTATAAATATCTGCACAGTGTTATCACTGATATTGATAAACAAATCCCTTATCTTATTTTGTAATGCTTTATAAAAATAAAATTTAATACTTTTAATTTCAATGAATCTATATTTTTCTTATCAATGTAGTTTTCTATTAATAATATAAAAATAAGCTCATTAATAACTTCTTATTTTTATACTTCTATGGTAAGCATATAACATTTCAATAAAATAGGGCATGTACAGCATTCAACACCAGGGTTGTCTCAATTTTACCTGGCTCAAAAAAAAAACACTTAATAAAATAAAAAACACTCAAAAACCCACTTCCCCAATATTGAGTAAATGTATTTCTAATCACGATGTCGAATTCTGTATTCTCCTATTTTGTTGATATGTTATATTGCTACTATATATATGTGCATAAAATTAGCCAATTATTGTCTTTGTTTTTGTATAAATAGAAAATATAACTATTAAAATTAAAAACATTGTAGGATCTTACGATTATAGAACTCTGCAAAATAAAATAAAGAATTCATTTATTAATATCTGTGTTATCACTCTGCAAAAATTTATAAATCTTTTGCATGCCCCCCCACCTTTACTTTACGTTAGTGTCCTCCATTGCTTTACCTTGCCAAATATTGCAGTATCTTCAAATAAGGTCTAAACTTATTCCACTTAATAAACATCATCCAACGACAGCTAAATATATGCTTGTCCCTTCATGTAAATGTCATTACATATTGGAACTCCCACATCACTGAAGATAGTAGTAACACTGAAATAATGCATCCTTTTGACGTTGAATAAAACCCAGAATTTTTTTTAAAAAACACAACCCAAGTAGGATTTGTTAGGTTTATTGGGTATTTTAAGGATTTATTATTGTTATTATGATTATATTATTAAAAACAGTTACTTAGGCTATTTTCAAATCTTTGCACAGATGGAAAATAACATAGCTTATCCTATATACTTCTAGTATTTCAGTCATTTAGAAAATGGCAAGGAAGAATTTCGAAACTCTAAAAATTTTAAAATTGGAGTTGCCAATGTGTTTCTACCATGGCATCTCGTAGGTAATTAAGAGTTATTTACAATTTATATTGGAACAGAGATGGGAGAACTTTTACACGTTCGATGGCCTCATTAGGTTAGCCAGAACATAATAAAGTTACATTTAAGGAAATGCAATTAGGTGCACTTTAAATGTACATTATATTTTAAAAGTGTAACTACATGTACTAATTTCAAAAGAAGAAAATTGTTAAATTAGATATAATTGAATTTAAGACCAATAAATGCACACACTGAAATTTCGAGTTTAACTTTTCTCTATTCTTTAGAGTGAGCTGAAATAAGAACTAAGAAACTTGTACTAGGTCTATGAGATTGGTGAGGTCATAGTTCCCAAATTACCTTTTTTTTTTTAATGGAATCTTTGTTTTTCAGCCTTATTTTCTGTTTTTGATGTATATCCGAGTTTTCTGCAATTAAAAAAAATAAAACTCTACCTTTGCATTAAATAGGGATTTTTAAAAGTAAAAATTCCCAAACCAGCTTGAAAGTTGTTATTTTATATGTATCAAGCTTCTAAGAAAGCTCACTCTTAGCCTAAATAATATTAATATTCTTCGTAAATGATTGGTAAGTTAACTCTTGACAAGCTTATTATAACTGCTAAACATAACTTCCTTCTTTCCATTTCATAAAAATATTAATAATATAAGCATATTGAATAGTCCCATTTTGTGAAATATTTACATCGTATTAGCCATTACTAAAAAAAAAAAGACTTTTGGCTCTTTTTCTGTGTTAAGTTGGCAGGTATGTGATGGATATAAAATGACTTTTTATCGCAATTATATATATTTTTTTGTGTCATTTTCTATTATATGTAAATAACAGATACTCGAGGTGTGTAGGATATGCTACATTACTATTATTCATTTGTGTAAAGATTTGAAAACAACCCAGGTAATTGTTTTAATAGAACCCAATTTTAGTGATATATTACCTTCACAGGGATAAATACTAAAATATTGCCGCAATTTCACAAAAAGCCACCGAGCAAGATTTTGTGAGTTTTTCGTGGGGATTTTTTATTACAAATAAATTTGACACCCACGTATTAGTAGCTCAAACTAGAGCTATTTTTGTCCTCATCCCAGATTCGAACCAGGGACCCCACATTGTTTTGACCTATTAGAAGAATGAGAACAATAACAAACTTTTTTTCTGAAAAGAAAGGTGTTGACCATTATTTGGCAATTGTGTTATCCCTGTGAAGGGTAATAATATCTTACATCCTCATATACGGAGAAAAATGCGTTTGTTCTTGTCCTCATTCGTCTAGTAGGTCAAGACACCGCGGGCTCAACGCGGGGACCCTGGTTCGAATCCAGGATGAGGACGGCGCCTCTTTTTCTCCAAATATAAAAAAAGCTCTAGTTTGAGCTACGTAAACGTGGGTGGCAAAAATTATTGTATAATAAATTCCCTCTCAAAAAATCTGGCCCCGGAGGCTTTTCTATGTTGACCTTTATTTGGCAATTGTGTTATTCCTGTGAAAGGTAATAATATCTGACATCTAAGGTATTTAATTTATTTGGGCCAATTAATGGAGTTATTCAAGATGTGGAGTGTAGTGGGAGAGTGCACAGTTTTGCAGAAAGAATGGCCTGGGTTTTGAAGGGATTGATTTTGATTTTCCATTTATCAAACCAGCACAAGTTCTTGTTTATGTATCGTTGGAGAGTGGAGATGACATGGAGGTAGTTTGTGTTGGAGGTGTATGTGGCCGTATCGTCGGCATACAAGGCTAGGGGTTTAGTTGGGTTAGGTAAGTTATTAAAAAATATCAAAAGCAAGGTAGGAGAAAACCTGGCTCCCTGAGAGACATATGCCGTAATGTTGCAGGGGGTGGAGATGGTATGATTGTTAAGAATAACTCTGAAGCTGCGGTCCTTAATGAGGAAATACACGAGATGTATTAGGGGATGGGGTGATGCAAAGAAGTTTCACAATAAGCGTGGGATGTCAGACGGCGTCAAAAGCGTGTACAATATCGAGGCTGGTTAAAGGGTGTAAAATGGCCGTTTTTGAATGAATGGGTAATATTTTCTATAATTCGGGCAATTTGATGGGTGGTGGAGTGATCCTTGCAGAAGCCAAATTGTTCATTGATTATGATGTTATTGCTGTCAAGGAAATCCAGGTGTGATTTGCATAATGTCTTCTGTGATTTTAGAAAGTGGTGAAAGGAGAGAAATGGTACGGTATCTGTCCGGTTTAAAAATTTTTTTTCCTTGTTTGAGTTTGTTAAATTGGTTGATTTCCACGAAAATGGGAAATACTGTAATGAAAGGAAGTAGTTAGTGATGTGTGTGAGTGTGGTGATTGTAGGGGGGAGGTGAGGTATTTGATTGCAGCATTTGTAACACTGTTAATGTTTACTGACATTGTTAGCCAACAAATCAGTTGTATTGATTCTGAAAAAATAGCCTGAATGCTATTGAAATGGCTGTCAATATATTAAAATTAATCTGCGATAATTTGTGTTTTTTATTTTATATAGTTTTGCGCAGTGTATCATTATTTGACTTAAATTCATTGCCTGAAAAGTCTAGGCATTCTATAGAATGCCTGAGCGAAGTATGTAAAATATTAAAATAAACTAACCATTTTATGCTTTGCCTAAAATCATCCAGGCATGCTATGCAATGCCTGCAATTCATACTTTGCCGGTAACATATATAATAATTTGTCCTTCCTGTGTATATGTGTATGTACAGAATATACTAACAAATGTAATAACATGGCTAATGCGTATATTTCTGTTTATTGAAATTATTAGGTAATAAATGTGATTTGGCTGATGAACGAGAAGTGAGTTTTGACGAAGCATGCAGTCTCAAAGATCAAATCCCAGAGCTTGTGTCGATTCTGGAAACCAGTGCCAAAGATGACACTAACGTTGAACGAGCATTTATAACTTTAGCTACAGAGCTAATGCAGCGCTACAATTCTGGGATTCATTTAGGTCAATCAGATGGTCGATTCATAGCCAGCAATACTAGTAATATAAATTGTAGAAAGTCATGTTGTGGAAATTCATGATTAAAGATTAACACATAATATGAATGCAGTGGTAATTTATTAGGGATGTACCAGTATTGCTACATACAAATATTATTCAACATGGTATTCCATTTAATTTGCGAGTAATATTTTGATAATTCAAGTATATCATATTCTCTCTCTTTTTTTTTTTACACAATTAGCAAGCAACGTTATCTGAATAATGAAATTACATATTTTCAGGAACCAAATTAAGTAAAAAGTTTGATGTGTTATATTATACTTATTATCACCATTCTCAATTATCCTGTTTGTATGAGAATAATATGTAAAACATTTTTCTGTAACGAAAAGGCGACTCTTAAATATGCATCAATAAATCATTAACGAGTTACAGGAAGACGGGAGGTTATGTCATATTACTTTACCCTAATTTGACAAAAATAATCCTTGCATTATGAACAACGATCAAGCAAGATATATTACCTTATATTATTGCATCTTATGCTCTCTATATATTAGAACTTTAAAAAAAGAAATTAGCTCTCCTTACACCTTAAAATAAACCACACATTCATTTCGTACATAGATTCTAAAATGTTAGAATTGTAAATTTGTTTAAATACTATTTGTTATTTTATTCATCTCTGTTGTGTATTCAGTATACACTAAGAAATTGCACTAAACTATATTAGTGTGACACTTCGTTCCGGGTATTTTAGTACAGTGTGGTGCCAATGGATTCCGAATAAAGCAATAAACAATACTACCTTTATTAGTCTTTCCCAACATATAGTATTCCTACACATATCAAGATATCAAACGTGTCACTAAAAGTCAGTTCTGCTGATATATGTGGTAGTCCAATCTACTGGCAGTGCTTTCTATTTTTCAATTTTTTTATCACCAGAGATACTGCTCTCAATCTGATAATGATGCTTGCTTCCAATACCTGTGATAGGATCTGAAACATAATTTAAGGAAAGTAGAATGTTCTCTTTCAAGCATAATGTGGCCCAACCTTCACGGAATTCTACATTGCTTTGGTCTGTGTAACTCAAGTTCGCTTAGTTTTTCCTCTACTCAAGATGTTTTGAACATGAATCTGCTTCCTGTCCCTGCTCTTCCTTAAAAATAGAATGGTGCCATAAATGACCATGCAATCAGCAACCATGTACCTGAAAAGACAAAGTAAATAATATTAAAGAACACTTTAAATAGTCTTATTACTTGTAATGAGAAGTGGCATTCCATTTTTATGCATCATGCCATCAGCTACATTCCTTGACGTTGCCGTTACAGACTTTAACGTACTATTGGTGCATCCCTGATTTTTACAGTTTGGGCAAATATCTCGTTTAAATTAAGGTAGAAGCTCACCTTCATTGCTATTGTTTAAAAAAGTGTTTTCTTAAAATAAAATCATAGTAAAATATTCAAAGTATTACTTCAGTAGAACGAAATTTTTAGTCTTTAATATTTATATCTAACTTTAGTGAGGCTAAAATTGGAATTCTAGC
Source organism: Dysdera silvatica (assembly GCA_006491805.2). Lineage (NCBI taxonomy): Eukaryota > Metazoa > Arthropoda > Arachnida > Araneae > Dysderidae > Dysdera > Dysdera silvatica. The sequence goes on from QLNU02014176.1 coordinate 4,962,881, forward strand.
GAGATCTGTTGCTAAAATTTGTCAAACTTTGATCTAACCTAAATGTAACAAAAAAATATTGCTTCAAAGAAAGCAATTATATAATCCAATATATTTTGGACTACTTATTTATAAGAAGAAGAAAATGCAATATTTGTGAAACTGTTTTCAGGTTAATTTATAACTGGGTGAAATGGTGTTCTTCCTCAATAAATATCGAAAAATTTGCTGGATTTTATTATAGTGTGTAAATGAAGAATTGATATGACCAGTATTTTGTGTGCGATTATAATTGATATTTTGGCTGGCTTTATGGAAAACTTGAATTGCTCAAGTGGTAGGTTTACCAGTTCCTGTAATTTGTCGCTTTTTTTCTCTTTTAAACTATAAATAATTAATCTAAGTAACACCACCATAAAAAATGTACATTATTGTTTGAATACACTTTTTTGTGCTATTGCTATTAGCTCTATATTATCTCTGTAAACATTAATTTTAATTTTGTAACTGGTGGCATATTTACAAATGTGTGTGTGTGCGTCATATTAAAAATCCAATACTTTGAAACAGCTTACAGAGAATCCAATTCTGTTTTCGAAATTTCACTAAAATGTTCCTAGTTCAAGACAGATTATTATTTTCTTCCTTGTTTTAAAGCTGCCACTTAATACAACCGCCTTTAAATAGAACCATACAGCTACTTTAGGGAAATAAAACCATAGCTGCATATACTAATATGAATTCATTATTGAAAACACACGTTGAATTATTGTACACCATGGGTTTTCAAACTGCATGCCAGTTTCAGTCAAAGACATTGTGATGGTGGCTAACATGTTATATAACAGTATTTATAATGCATTTTTGTATACTTGGGGACAATTGAAAATTTATAGGAAGGGTTAAATTATCTATGGGGAGGGATTTAAAATATTTAAAAATCCCTGGTTTACACTTTCCTAATTGTGAAGCAAGCTCTGAAAAAGCACTTCACTTCAGTGAATGTTCTTAATGCCACAACAGTGCCGTCATGATGATCAAAATGCTAGTCTTTTATTTTATGATCTAAAACTTTTGTAATGGCACAAATCACATGGTGGGACTGTGTCATTATTCATGCTTTTTTTTTATTCATTAGCTTGTCACAGGCAGGCACAAGAGTCTCAAATGCCCAAGGGCCTTTCACAAAATTTTTTTTATCTTTCCTTTTTTAAAAATTATATTTGAGAATTAGAAGAATGGTATGAGCTTAACGATCTGTTATCCCCTTAAGAAATGACTGGGAACAAGAGAGAGGCTGGGAGGATGATGTGCTAAACTGTGTAAGGTCTTGTGAACCTGTTTCCCAGCCCTGGAAATAGGTTCTAGCCTAATATAGAGAGGGAGTGTGAGATGGAGGAACTTGCGGTCATCTTTTTTGTCAAGAATTTTATTCTCTTCAATTTAGTAATAACCATTTTTTCATAAAGTCAATAATTCACAAGATGTTTGCAAAAAAACTTTGAAAACTGCCATTTCCCCACCTGATTACAAAAGCTCACTTCTGGTCCTTCAGGACTTTTAGTATTATTTTTAGATATTTTTGACTGACCTTGGAACCTAAAACTATAACAAACAAAAAAAAACCAGCATTTTCTTTATTAAGTTTCATATACATATATTTATATTACATTTATAGCTAATAAAAATACAAGGTATACTCTGTCAAATACTGTGTGCTACTTCAATGCAGAATATGCATTGTGTATATTATGAATGATTAGCTCAAACTCTTAGCAAAAGTATACAATTCAAGACAATCACAGTATCCTATATGTAATGGTATAATAATTATTTCAAGGGTTATAGATTTCTCAATTGGTGTATTGTTTCATTCTTTAAAACATATTTGTGTTAGCAAGTTGAACACTATTGCCACGCCTGCAAATATGTATTGGGAAAGTTTGATTATTTTATGTGAAATGTTCTTATTGGCTTGTCATTCAGAGGTTAATAAGAATATGTGTGACTGCATGAGTATCTTCAAAGCTCTACAGAGCAGTAATCGGTGCTAAGTCTGATATATGGATGATCCACTTGTCCTATTGTATTCCTTTTCTATATTCAAAAATTTCACCCATTGGAACTGTTGCAACATTGTTTGTGTACTTGTAACGTAAAAATTAACAAGTATTATTTGAATTTAGCCATATTCGACGTCACGTTGATCCCTTTTTTGTCATTAGACTTAACTTGTCAATATTTAATATGGTATATAGTTATATTTCTTCAGCTGTTATTGGTATTAATAATTTTGATATTGTATATTTGTAAGTTTGATGTGTGATCTAATGTATGAAGAGAGTTTTACCCTTCCTCGCCTTGTTTAGCGCAGAATGACCTTTGCTGTCTTTGCACTATAAAAATAAAACCAACCATTTTTCTTCCCTCTGTTCATTAACGCAGAACTTCTGCTTCATGCTTCCATGAACCCCTCAAGTATATAAGATACTGGAGACAAAAGAAACCAGAATCGTTCTCTTGTGAGCCGACCCGTTGTAGTATGTGCTGCATTGGTCTGCCTACTGGCATTGTTAAACGAAATCGTGATGACATGCAGCAAATTTTTTTGTTAAATGCCTCTCATTTATTCATCAATTTTTGTGATGGCTGAAAAATTGGAACAGTGTGGTGCTGTAAAATTCTGTTTTCTGTTAAGAAAAGTAGCAGGGAAAAGAGCTTTAATGCTTGAAACAGCTTGCAAGGAAACTAATCTAGGCAAAACACAAGTTTGCGAGTAATTTTCCCAGCTTCGGGAATGGTGAATGCTCACTGGCAGACTAACTTCGCTCAGGGCAACCTACTCAGGCCACCACAGGTGGTGTTCACTCAGAATTCATTCCTGTCAAACATTAACTGGGCATTTTACCTACAAGTTCTAAAATGTTTGTGTGACGTGGTGTGAGGAAACCGCCCCAAATTTTAACAAGATGTCTCCACCACAACATACCAGTGCACAAAGCCTTGAGTGTGAAACAATTTTTAACCAAAAACCACATGACTGATCTTATCCACCCACCATATTCATCCGATCTCAAATCATATTACTTCTTTTTATTCTCCCAAATGAAAATTTTCCTAAAAAAATAGTTGTTTTACGGATATAGAAGACGTGAAGAAGAAGAAAAAACTATGGAGGCATGAAAAGGCATCACTTTGCAAGGGTTTCAGAACTGCATCAAACAGTGGGAGACGTGGAAATATTCGACGAAACAATACGCAATATAAATAAGACACAAAAAACAACGTTTTAGAAGCGTATTTATGTCAAGATTGAGTTCAAGCTACGCGTTTCGGGCGATAAAAGTTCGCCCTTCTTTATCGCCCCAAACGCTTAGCTTGAATTCAATCTTGACATAAATACGCTTCTAAAACGTTATTTTTTGTCTCTTAATTAGTGGAAAACGTGTTTAGACTGATGCCATGCCCATATCCAGCAGGGGGGTGGGGTCTTAGGGATCGTCTCCCCAAAACTAAATTTTTAATGGGACTTGGCTACGGCCTTGCATGCTGTGATTGTATCGATACATGCTGTAAAAATTTTTGACCCACCCAAAAATTAAATCCTGGCTACGGTCTTGACTTCTACATTGCATCAAATGGACAGTACTCTTAAGGTAGTTCAATTTGTAACACCTAAAAATAAGTGCATAATATTTTATTACAAAATTTCGCTTTCTTTTGGATTCCCCTATGTAAGCATTGATCAAACTTAATAGCCAAAATTACTGTTATAATATTATGATGTGTCTCTCTCTCTCTCTCTTTTTTTTTTTTTTTTTTTCTGGGGATACTATGTGCTTTTACAAAAGAATTCCATTATTTTCATGGAGGGCACGGGGGGTGTCCTCATGTATTATATGTGTGTTGTACCCTCTATAAATTCGTTTTTTAAAGTTCTACGTGTGTTTTTTTGGTCTATCTCGTTTTTCTGTGGAGGTTTTATTTTAGTGCTTACCTACAAACATTATTCCGTTTCTTCCTGAATGTATCTCCTAGTCAACTGTTTGTTAATCATTTATTACATTATGGTATTTTTTTTAAGAACAAATCATCATTAAGTTTAATTAGAAGTACAGTTTCTCAAGGAAGAAATTCAATAGAATTTTACTTTTGTTGGTGAGTTTCTACATTGCTAGCAACAAGATAGTAATCAACTACGTTTTTGCGATAAAAAAATCCACGTTTGTAATCTCAACTGGATATAGAAGTGCCACTTCAATTGCGAAACGTAGCACAACTTTCAACTGTAGAGAAATAAAACTAGTTTTGTACTTTAATAAAATGTGATAATGTGAACAACAACATTTAATTAATTCCTTGATAATTTTGATTTGACATGTTCAAAGTCCACTGAAGTGTGGTTAAAAACATCACTTATATTGTGACTACAAACGTGCAGGAGATGGAAATCTTAAACATATGCATGAATTATTCCATCCAAAGTTGTGCGAATGTCATTGAATTTAACTCAATGACTTGTATTATTTTAACAGCTTATAATATGCTTCTATTTAATATGTTATAATGCTATTCAAGTATTTTATTTACTTTGTTTTATAAATTTGGGGTTTTATATAACCATCGTGTATTTCGTATAGTAACTGCCATATTTTTGTAAATTTTTTTCCGTGTTTGGTGGAGTTTATTATAAAGACATTGGCTACTTTTAATTTGTGATTTTGTCAGAATAAAGCATTGGGTGGTGAAACGAAATTTATGGGGCAAAGTGCATGACATTTTTAATAAAAAATTTTATACCTCAATGTATGTGAACTGATAACATAATGCATGCTTCTTGCTGCATTGCGTAGTGGCATACTAGCTTGTGCAAATGTGTAGAATTTTCAAATAATACAAATTTAACCATTTTCAAAGTCCATACATTGAAAACAACTATCTCGCATCGAATTTGTGTGATATATTTGCAAATTTTCAATGCCGACTTCGTTTTGGGATATCGACTTTAGCTGTTTTGTAGATTGGACGTATTTAATATTTTATATTTCGTCCAGTATTCTTCTTTTATGTATTATGTTATTTTTTATGGTACAAAATGTATCACTGATCTAATTTTCTGATTTTTATTAATAATACTGATGAATGTTTTATTTATAGCTGTACCTAATAAGAAATTGTTTGCAATTTAGAGGAGTAAGTGATCATTTTAAAGTCATTTAAACTAAAATGTCATTTTATATTCTCACTATGTTATTCAACTTTCTGTTAACCAAATATATAGCGTTATATGTGTGTGTGTGTGTGTTTATTTTTATTTGTAGATCTCTTATTTTTGCTCTGATATTTTTGTGTTGTGATATTTATCAAAATTTATTACATTGTATTTATTCTTCAGCACTATTCTTGAATCTGTTATGAACGAATAAAATATAGAAATTGTTTTTAAACGTGGTAATTGTTATTTTTATGGAATATGAATTTTTTCTTTGCAATGCTATTCAAAGTGCAGTAAATCTTTAAACAACCCTATGGTGATGTAAACATATCACGTTCATCCATCGCACCGTTAAGCCATGTTCACTTACAATGGTGCTGTAGAATTCTGTTTCTCCTGCCCACCATATTCTGTAGTCTTACTTCTTAAGCAATATAGGCATGGATCCCTCAGGAAAATGTAGTCCATGATTCAGCATGACCTTAACACTGCGTGAAAAATGTAAGCAAGACCTTTAAACAAAAATGCATTCGAATAAATTCATTCAAATTGTTTATCGATCTAAAAATTTCCAGTAATAAATTCAAATACTAATATGAGCTTTTTAAACAAACAGTTATTTCGACACTGGCGTAAGGTTTAAAAACACGGGAACAGGACAGACGGGAAGATCGATACGTCTACGAGGGAAGGAGCATATGCGTGCGGTAGCTAGGGGAGACGATTCAAGCCAGTTGGCTGAACATGTCTTCAGGGAGGGTCACGAACCAGATTGGCATTCGATGAAAGTATTACATCAGAATGTGACGAATCTGGGGAGTAGACTTTTTCTGGAATCATGGGAAACCTACGGTTTGAGGAGTCGTGCAATAAACATCGCAAAACCTCTACCAGAACCTTACAGGATTTTTGCAAAACCTCGAGTTGGGGGTGTTCATCTGACATCGTCGGGTGCGGGGGCTTTCCCGGCGAGGGTTTCCCCGATTGGGGTTTCCCCAGCTGGAAATGCTCCGCACCAAATGGCGTCAGATGGGGATTCCCAACATGCGGGTATATAAGCTTAGGACTTTCACGAACTCTTCATTCTGCCTTCACTTGACAAAGGGAGCAGTTGGCTCCCGAAACGTCGTGTTTTTAAACCTTACGCCAGTGTCGAAATAACTGTTTGTTATGGAATCTCCTGGTGAAACTCTGTATTGTTTCGTTAGAGCTTTTTAAATTGTCGACTAAGATAAATTATTTTTGAAGCCATGCCACACCCAGTCCTTCGATGAATTTACCCTTAAAAGGAGATGGAACCAGGGGTAAGAATCTAAAAACATCAGAACAAGGAGAAATAATATATATATAGATTAGAGCATCTTCTATGGTATCGGGACACTCTGTTAATTATAACCACTGCCTTTTTTTATCCATCATGCTAGGCTAGGTTCGATTCTGGTGGACTTGGTTGTATACAGTTGTATCATGGTTCCCTGGGGTGCTCTTTAAAGCCATTAGTCATATGGTCCATTCAGCCATCCCAGATGATTGGTTGTGCAGTCTTAAGGTGTAAAAATAGCCCTGCGGTGGCGCCGTGTGGTGACGCATATACCTAGTGCACCGTTAATTCGGGTTTGACTCCCAACTATGCAAAGAACGCTTACTCAGTGATCTTATAAGAAATGGTAGTGGTCTCTAAGTACCAATATCAACATACAAAGTCCTAGTTGCTTGGCATGCAACTGCGTCGTAATAACTACCGGCTAGTACGCACTATACTACTACTTAAAGAAATACGGCTTAAATCTGACTGCATTTAAACTATGACTGTACGGTAATGCTGGATCATCAAAGCTGCCATACTGGTAAGTACAGCTTTTAACATTTAACTAAATTTATTCAACAGAACTTAAACTAACTTATCAAATAAATATCACAGTAACTTGACTAGCATGACACTCGTGATGGACTGTTGCAAAAAGGAAAATGAGTGCTCAACTTAATCGTTACTTTTACTAAGGTCGCTAACTTTTAAACAAAAACGTGCTGACACAATACACATACCCAACTTTTCACAATTACAACTCGCTCCTCAACATGGAAACGCGATACGATTAGGATAACGATTAAACATATTAACAACAATCATACGCTACAATCTCATAAAGATCACACTGCTCACTGTAGTCCTGGGTTTGGTTCCCTAGGCCTTAAGAGGTTCGGATTCCTCGGAAAAGATTAGGTCCTAGGTAGGTGATTTGAAAATTACCGACCAATTAGCTTATTACATGCTATTTACAAAATCTTCACGAAAGTGTGAACACATCGCCCTCAGAAAAAAGTTGATATAGCTCAACCAAGAGAACAAGCTGGATTTTGAAGTGGAGTCAGTACAGTAAACCATGTTCAAGTATTAAGTGAACTTATAAAAAGAACACATGAATATGAACTTATGCGGAATTTATTGACTACGCGAAGGCCTTTGGCTCGATCCAAACATCATCAGCCATCAACGACTCTGAACTCAACAGACATCGATGATGTGAATATTGACATGGTTCAACATCTGTATAAAACTACAAGTGAAAATTTCGGTTATATAAACATATCAAAATTGGTCAAGTTGTGAGGCAGGGAGATATCATTTCTCTCAAGACTTTTTACTTTAACCTTGCAGACGGTTTCTCATCTGATAAATTGCAAAAAAGAAATGAATAAATAAATAAAAATGAATGATAAATAATTAAATCATCTGCGGTTTGTTGATGACATTGTTATTTTTTCAACAGACAGACCAGGACTCCAAAACATAGCTCAAGAGGTTTCAACTTGAAGTGAAAAAATTGGACTCGAGATGAACCCACAAAAAACTAAAATCATGTTCAATAATTCCGTAGAGAAAGCAAAAATACACGTTAACAACATTGAGATAGAAATTGCTGATTTATATATTTATCTTGGTCAAATAATTTCAATGGAAGGCAAAATTATGAAGGAACTCTACAGACTTATTAAACTTGACTGGAGTGCATTCTGAAGAAGCAGTTTTATCTTGCAGAGAAAATTGCCTTTATATTTAAAAGGAGAGATTTTCAAGATAACGTATTGCCAGTCTTCTCTTATGGCTCAGAGACATGAAGTCTAACAAATATAGCGATATGGAAGTTACAGACAACCCAAAGCAGCATGGAGAGCTACATGCTCGGGATAACTACGAGGAATCGAAAAATAAACAGTTCTTCGAAAGAGAGCAAAATGGAAGTCGAGGACATCATTGTTCAAATATAAAAGCTGAAATGGTGATGAGCTGGGCATATTGCAAGAAGAAGTGATCAATGATGGACAACCGAAATTCTGAACTGGATTCCAAAAGGTCGCCGAAAACCTAGGAAATGTTCGCAAACTAGATAGATAGAGGAAATATGGAAACAGGCTGGAGTAATATGGAAGAAAATTGCTCAGGATAGACTTGTGTGGAAACCATTTGGAGAGATCTTTATACAGCAATGAATAGATAATGGTTGAATATGATGATGATATATTGATAGAAACTGCAATATCTGTTGAAAACGATAAAATCATATATTTTCTGAACTTCAGAATTACTTAAAAAAATTGTGACTTCGAATTCAACTACTATTTATTAATCTATTTTTAAATAGTTGCAACTTCTATGGCTTTCAATTAAAATTTCAAACTACCAAATCGTATTTTTTAATTTTATATTTTGCACGCTAATGTAACAAAAAAATTGTCATTTGTGTATGTAAGTTAAATTATTTTCAATTCATTTACATATTTATCCACCTTCACCATGGACCTCAATTAAAAGGTCACCCTTTCACGGAACCATGGGTGGTCACTTTATATGGTTTTACTCTATCTATTAAGTAAATAATATCGTATTAATTTTTATTATCATTGATTAAATCAAATATTGGGATTTTTAATTGTCTTATAATATTCAGTAAGTATTATTCCTAATTATCTCCTAATATTCAATAATTGTGATTTTTAATTGTCATTTTAGCTATAATTGTTAATTATAGTTAAGAACGGGATTATTTTGAACAATAATGTACAAAGTAGAGTATAATGTATATGAAGCAGTGAACTCTGTCTGTAACAATATTCTAGGAACCGGGAAAAGGTATAATTATAGACAGTTTATCCTTAAAGACAATGTTGAATCAAACACAATCTATTATGAAAATCAGTTATACAGTTGAAACCGCATATATGCAAATGGGTGCGTCAACGAAATCCTATGCATATAAGCGGGTTTCGCATATAAACGGGTACAATACAAGCAGTATTATCTGGACTATTGGGTTCAAATAATTTGCTCATTAAATTTTTAATGAATTTTATTATTAAATTAGATATTCTTATTTCTAATTTTATAAATCATACACATTACTTATTTCAATATTTATAATGTACAGTACTATTAATAAATCTATTAATAAAAATAACAGGAAGTAATGTAGTAGTGCTTACATAAACATATGCATTGCATTAGTGAAAAAATCAGTTAATTTCCATTGTACGCATGAACGTTCTGATAAATGATTAAAGATTTGATCTGTTAAGGTATTAGCGCTTTCCATATGAAAATTGTTTGATTTTAAATAATCTTGCAAAAGCGTTAGAGCAGAAATAGTTTCTTTACCAGACCGACAGAAAAAAAAAATTGACAGTGATTCCGAACGCAGAAAGAGGAGAAATACGTGAACAAAGCCATAAATAAGCTGGTAAATGGAACTTCAAAAAGGGTTACCAGCTACATATTTACTTTGGATGAATATTTGTTTTGCATATATCCGGTTTAAATTCTATAATAAAGCATTCGTTTGGCTTCAAAAATACTTGCATATATAGTTCTTGTATGTACAGGCCTGCACAAAAGTTTAGACACAGAGGCAAATTATAAATAAAAGCGAGAATTTGCATTGAACTTCGCCGATATTGTATCTAAATAATCCTAGAACCAATAATAAATTGTGCAACTTAAAAGATTACCAAAAGTACTGAAACAAAATATCCCAACACCGTAATATTGGAATCTGCATGCCACAAATGTTTAGGCACATATGTCAGATTTATGCAAATTAACGGCGCGAAGTTCCCAAGTGATCGAAGGGGCGTTTCCCAGAGTTGTTATATAAGGCCTGAAATAATTTAGAATGCTTAGAACGATGCCGAAGTCAAAGCAATTTACGAATGACGAGATTTTGAAGATTTGGAGGCTGAAAACTAAAGGTAAATCTGTTACTCAAATTTCTGTTGCATTGAACCGTTCAAAGCGAGGCATTTATCGAGTGTTATCCCGGGGTGATCAGTATCAACCAAAATCACGATCTGGGAGGCCTCGAGTGACCAGCATTCGGGATGATAGACAAATACGAAGATTGGCTTCAAATGAAAGCCTGTCTGCAAATCAAATAAAAAACACGTTAGCAATGCGAGTGTCAAGAGAAACCATACGTAGAAGGATTGTAGAATGCAGGCATTTGAGATATGCAAAAATGCGCCGCAAGCCCTGCTTGCAATTACATCATAAACAAGCACGACTACAATGGGCAAGGCAGCACATATCATACAGTGACGAATGGCTGCAGGTGTTATTTAGTGATGAAAA
>QLNU02014176.1:4973797-4993624 GCA_006491805.2 Dysdera silvatica
ATTTTGTTTCAGTTCCGCTATTACATTTTTATCGGCAGGGTCGGATTTACTTATAAGCTAACTAGGCTGAATCCTACGGCCGCAAAATACCTCAGCCTCTTTTTATTCGTGTGCTACTGCTAGGCACTAGTAACTCTTCATCAAAATGCAAATAGACCTTTGTATTTATGGAAGGGTGCATATTCAAAGCTTTGTTTTCACCAAGAGGATTACTTATGTGGTATGTATCACACATATTTCTTCAGATCCATTCGATTGACTTCGGCCCTTCATTCTAGGAACAAACATATACAATATTATTCAGCATTAATGGAGCCGGAAAAATATTTGCACAAAATTTATTTCGAAATTCTGAGATTGGATTATTCAGCATATCACCTTTATATTTATTATCATTAATTGAATGTCGAAAGCTGTACTGTATTAAAAGGTCATTGAATACAACATATAGCTAAAGTTTGAAAAGCTCAAAATTATTACTGTATACAGATTCACTAAAAAAACAAATTATCTTTGTAGTTCGATAATCATTAACATTATATGAAATATGCCCAGGTAGCGTGAAATAATTATAGGCAGATTTCACTTATAATATGTTATGAATAATTATACCAAATTTGTATTTCTAATGACTTTGTATATGGTGGGAAAGTATAAAAAATGTATATAATAAATAAAAATAAATAACTAAATATTCTAATTGTTTAATTCAGTTTTGTCACAGAACAGATTGTATTTAAATAAATTAATTTTTTATCAAACAAATTAAATAGTTTTAAATTAAAAAGTTGAATTTTAACTTTTGTCAGAAGAAAACGTATTCACAAACAAAGCACCCCATAGCCCCGACATACTGTCGCCTAACCAATTAGTTTTTATGACTTTGTCTGCCCCAATGGCAAGAATGTTCTAGGATGACTATGCTCAGAAACTTCTAAACCAATCAAATGTCGCCACTGCTTTTTGACAAAGGGCGAAAAACCGGACAAGTCCCTCTCATACATTGCTTTCTGTGCACTTGACCAGACTTTCTCGAAGTGACATACTATAAATTCCTATCCAGCGTACTACATTATATATTGAAACAAGTTGTGTAATATATATTTTGTGAATAAGAAAATAGTTAGATAAATATTACGTTATGACAAAGGATTTTCCTAGTTATGGTTACCATTGAAGTGATTGAAATCTCGAAAAATAAGCCATGTGCTCTATCTACATAACGGGTATTCCTATCGAAAGGAAAGACAAAATCAAAATGGTTCTGTCACTTAGATTTGCTCTAAAGCAAAAAAGCGACAACTGTCGTGGCCGGATACATACAAAAAATGAAATTGTATTACGAACAACAAGCCATATTTGTAAATCAGATTTGGCAAGAAATGTTGGAAAAAAAGAAGATCGCAAATATGAAGAAACGAGCTCGTGTTGAGGATCTTGAACTACCGTCTATATATCGAGAGGAAATCGATGATGTGATAAATCAAGGCTATGATTTTATAACAAAGGTACAGTTATACTCTACCGTTAACACAGCTTAAACAAAATTCGTAACAAAGCTTAAAGGAAATAATTTTGAATGAAAATATCCTAACGATGGATGGCGGTAGAGAACCTTTTCTTTTAATTGATGATGGAATCGAAGAAAGAGTTCTTGCATTCGCATCTAAAAAAGGTAAAGAAACTCTAACAGTTCACAAAAAATATTTCATGGATGGTACCTTTAAAAGCTGCAGTAAGCAATTTTGTCAACTATATACGATCCATATTGACATCGGAAGTACATTGGAAGAAACAAATATAATTCCCATTGTGTATGCTCTATTGCCCAATAAGAAGAGGCAAACGTATGAAAGATTTTTTACTCCTCTTAAGAGCTACGTTCCGAGCCGTGAAGAGTCAGCAATTCAGTCACTACAAAAATTGTTTCAATCTGTCGGTATCAGTGGCTGTAATTATCACTTCAACCAACGTATTTGACGAAAAGTGCAAGAACTTGGATTGGTAACCGAATACACTAATAACGAGGACATGCTGCTTCGCATACGTATGTGTAGCTCTTTGGCACATATACCTGTGAACGACGTTGAAGAAGGATGGCTAAAAATACAAGAAGACAGAGTGAGACATGAAAAACTTGAAAAATTCAATAAATAGTAACGTAAACGCAGTTATAATTTGATGATTGGTTCCTCTGGAGCAAGGGTTAGGGCTCTGCAGTATTACTTAGGCACAACACCCCGAAAAAGACTACCGATCCATGAATTATAGAGTTTACGATTAATTCCCAATCAATATGAAGATAAAATGTCAAATCACTTATTCTTTCGAAGTTTAAACAATAATTCGACTTATCGAACCGATTATCGGTACTTTCAAAAAGTGTCTTGGTTGCGAAGAACCGAAGAAAACACATTTCAGTCTTATTTGGTAAACCCGCAAGCAGGCGCACTGGGTGTTTCACACCCCACAACTTACAATTTGTAAAAAAAACCGTCCACCCATGCTTCTGAAACTGGTTAAACTCTTCCCCGTTGCCTTCAAAGTCGCAATCTTTTGGGGTGGGTTACAAAGGAAAAATTTCGCTTATTGTTCCCTGTAAAATTGGACGTTTTTAATGAAATACTGCTATATAATTAGATGAGAATGCAAAGCATCCCTTGTCGCAGTATAGCCCAGATGCTCTTGCGCCATAAAAAATCCAAACAAACAAAAGCACCCCTAGGGCGTTCTCACGTTCCTCTAATCAGCGCGCCTGCTCGCGGGTTAAATGACTTAAGAATTGGAAGAAGATTGTTGTGCGGTTGAATCTCAGAGCGGCTTGAATGCATTTTCTTTACCATGATACGAGGCCCGGGGGTTGATTCCCAAGGTATTAGGTGGTTCGGATTCTTCCGAGAACTGCGGGTCTCGCCGCAGCATTGCCCTTACTGTCCTTGCACTGAAAAATTCATACAAATCTTTTCGAAACGTTATATTCTTCTAAAACATTGATCAAATAATTTATTAAACACGTTTAGTGGGACTTAACGTAGAAAGTTTCTCAGGTCTTCGGAACAGATTGACAAACGGCACAGATTAATCTCAAATGAATTTATTTTTTAACATGTATTCTAATCTTAAAATCAGATGACAATTTGAATGGAGCGTTCATTTTTTTTTTTTTCCCATCTTAATCCATCCACCTGTCTCCTAGTCAGGGTAGTCTTAGCACATTCGCTGTCCCTGGGCTTGAATATTGTTTGGCGCCCTTTTTGTACGTTTAATTTTCGTTCGTTTAATTTTTCAAATTTTTAAAACAAGCAAGTGAAAGAAAATCGCCTAAGGTCGATATTTAAATTTAGCGAGTTTCAATTAACATTAATTCGCAATTCTCTAATTCGCAACTCGATAATCCTCCACTCTCTAATCCGCAACTCTCTAATTCTCAAGTAACTCGGTAGATTTTCCACGTTAACAATAACCATCATTATTGCATTTACGGAAGACCTTTACCTTACCCCTTTATTTTGGTACAGACAGACAGAAAAGCCAAAAGAATTAGAATGGTTCAATATCTACCTGCTAATAAGAAAGGTATGTTGCTCTAACAGACGATATTCTTATAATTTTAAGGCGGTAACACTGCAAATTTTCAAGGGAAAAAAAAAAAAAACGAATGGCGGAAGTACAAAATTTAGCAAACTTTTTTTGTAAACGTTTTTCAATGGCTGTTCAAGCCACTGGAAAACGTTTACAAGTTTATTAAATTTTATACCTGTGCCATTCGTTGTTTCGTCATTGTTTGGAAACGATAATCTGTTGATGAAAACAAGCCTGAAATAAAATAAAAATTAACATAAATAAACTTTGCCAATTTGTGGCCGGACCCAGTTGGCCCACCCGCCAAGATGACACTGCTCCTCAGTAGCATAGCAATTCAAAGCTCGGGGAGGGCTCAAGTGGTTTTAATCCTTTGCCTACCAAGCCCCAAAATTTTCCTAAATTTTCTTATACTCTTAGTTACCGATGTATAGACCGAAAGCCAGTTTTCGAAATGGACTCGTCCAAGCTCCCCTCTCTGCACATCCATTGTTCTTATGGTTTCTCTCAACCCCCTTGGTGGTAAGAGACTAGAATTTTTACTATTGAGCTCCTTTGTGGTGATTGTTCTTTTGTCTATTCCTGTAGAACGATAGGTGTGTCCTCAGGGATACACCTTATTTTAATATTAGCTATTAAAACAAACCAAAAATAAAATTCTCTAAATCTAACGGATTGATTACACTTATTTAAGGGTCGTTACATTAATACCGTCGTCATGAATACAAATATGTAACTGATATATATATTTTTTGTATTAAAACATTTCATAATTGTAAACGACGTGTTCTCTCTCTCTCTCTCTCTCTCTCTCTCTCTCTCTCTCTCTCTCTCTTTTCCCCGTTGAGAAAATAATTTGATCAAAAGTTTTATTTTCCATTTAGTTCTCAATGGACATAACGGTTGTATTCGCTTTCCCTCCCTCTCAAAAGACAAATATGAGATATATTGTTATAACGTGTCATTAATCCCTGTAATCGCTTAATAAGATATGCATAAATACGCATAAATTTTGTAGCCTGATAATATATAGCAAAATTAAATAAAATTCTTGAAAAAAAAAACTTTTTAAAGAAAAAATTAATAGTTATTACATTTTTGTATACGTGACCAAAAAATGTAATTAAAAAATATATGTATCTCATGTGTGTACTTATAAACACGTATTTCATAAATGATGAAACCATGTACTGGTGACTGGATATTTGGAAAATGGAGGAGGGGGGAGCACACATGAGGTAAAAATTTAAATGCACATTTTCCCTCTGAATTGCGTTTCTTTTTAATATCGGCAGCAAAATTTCATCAAAAAAAAAGTTCCGGAATGCTGTCAATTTTTGTCAATTTAGAAACGGTTGTCTGGCAGAAAAATAAACTGGAAAAAAATTATATATATATTATTCTTCGTAACTGTATGTGCAATCATTATAACATTTGTACAATAATTTCTGCCACCCACGTATTAATTATAGCTCAAACTAGAGCTTTATTCGTTTTTGGAGAAAAAGAGACGCTTTCCCCATCCTGGATTCGAACCAGGGTCCCTCCATTATAGCTCAAACTAGAGCTTTTTCTCCAAACACGAAAAAAGCTAGGGACCCTGGTTCGAATCCAGGATGGGGAAAGCGTCTCTTTTTCTCCAAAATTACATAAGCTCTAGTTTGAGCTGTAATTAATACGTGGGTGGCAAAAATTATTGTATAATAAATTCCCCCACGAAAACTCACAAAAATCTCGCCCCGGAGGCTTTCTTGTGTTGACCATATTTGGCAATTGTGTTATCCCTGCGGAGGGTAATAATATCTTACATTACAACATTTGCATACACACGCATATTCATAGGTTAAAATATATATTCATATTACAAAAGGACTAAACGAAAATAAACCTTTATTAAAATATATGTTGTGTGTATGCTCGAGCGTAGCTTGGGAAAGTTTGTGTGTGTGTGTGGTTACTGAACCACATTTTATATTTAATATAATGTTTTTACACACTTTTCTACCTCTTATAATCAAATCTCGGACCCAGGGAAATCAGCTCCTCCGCCGCCCCTCTCTATACCCCTACTAATTTCTGTGACTCTGTGGTAGCTATATATACATATTAATATAATATCCTACTGATCCGCCCCCACTCACTCTCTCTCTCTCTCCACAGCCAGATATTATTTATGCTCCATCATTGCAAATGCTTTCGTAGGCCTAACTTTTAATTGAGTAAAATCAATATCACGTAGCATCCTATATTTTTATCTTTCCTATAATTTAGTCCATTTTTACATTCTTTTCTGATAGACGCCAGAAGGTGGGGGAGGGCAGTGAGACCCTTGTCATCTTCTATACTACGAATTTCCTCAGGTTATTTTATTATATATATATGAGGGTATGTGTGTGTAGAAGCCCTGATTATTTCACTGGCAAGCAGGGCCACCTTCCTTTGGGGGGCCCCCAAAATTTTATATTTATATGATAAGACATAATGAAATTTTGCCGCACATACTGGGGGGGTAGGAGGCTCTCCAAGCAAGGTTGTGACTTGGCCCCAACTTGTAATAATCGAGTCATATGTATATGTACATGTTTTGCCCCCCACTAGAAAATTTTTTTCCTGACGTTTATCACTCTCTGTCTAAACAATAATACAAACTAATTTAGTCCTCTTCTCGTTCACACAGATGTAAAAATTAAACACTTATTACTTCTACAAAGCCATCCGCAAAAGCTAGTTTTTGATTAGGCTAAAACAAAGTGATATTCCCATAGACTATATGGAAAGAGGGTCAGGGTGGGGAGTAAGTTTATAATCTATATTCATGCAAATTATTCACAGGAATTTTTTCCACGGATCGCAACTTTTGAATACTAATTGTAATACGAGTTTACGAAAGCCCAAAATTAATTTCCGGATTTATGTAACTGATCTATTTTTATTGCGATTTCGGTGAAATTTGAAGCCTGATCTAGTATACATTTTGAAACAGTGCTTTCAAAATTTTCAACTGAATTTCACAAAAAATCACAGAATTAGATCATCTAATTTTTTTGCTCAGTTGTAGGAATGTCAAAGAGGACTTGTACTTCCCATTCGTACAAAAAGTACACTCCTACCTAAATTCTGATTGACAAGTCAATGCAGGAGATAAGACTAAGGACATTCTTGTATAGTCTATCTTCAGCCCAATGCGTGAAATGTAAATTGTTAAAAAGTTCTTTGTGTTCTACTACCCCCAGTTGCTAACTTGGAAGTGAGAATGTCTTTCTAGCTACCCTCGCCCTTGGAATCCCTGTAAGCAATCGGCCGGGCTGGTAAGCAAAGAGCTAAAGAATATTATGTGATGTGCGGCTTTGAGAAAATAATAGGTTTTATACCCAAAGCCGGATTCGAGCCCATTTTTCAACGTCATGGTGTCGAATTTAGACACCCCCCCGCTCCCCCTCAACGGGAAAGGTGTCTTTCGTTACTTATTGCGTCGAGCAGTTGATTCCTAATTTCGGCAGTACTGTGAAGTTTCAGGATAAAACAGAAGTAATCAAATGAGAACGTTTTCAGCTTTTTTAACAAGCATTGCTTTCTGCATCAGTAGCTAGCAACATTCAGGTTTCTAGTGCGTTGAAACAGCACTACGTGAAAAAGCGCACGTGAACAACAAGTCGTGAATGTTCTGTGTCACGATCCTTAGTAGAAAGAACGATTTGGAGTGACACTACATCTAGCATGTAAGCCTGAAAACTTCATCAAATGAAGTTTGCAAGAAGAGAAAAAAAACTCAGGTTTCTATTTTGTTTGAATTACAGATGCATAATTGTGTCGGCTTTGTATATTTCGATAATCTTTTACTGGAACAGCCCAAAGCTGTAGCTGGACTAGGGTCAGGGGAGGGGATGCGCCCCCCCTCCGGAGAATATTGTTTCTCAAAATAAATTATTGCAGAATTTTGTTTTAAACCTTTCGTTTCGTATAAAATTATTCACGACAATGAAAATTGTTCTTTGGAATTGGAAATATATTAAAAACTGATTTTCACCGTAGATCTTGTGTATATCATGCTTTTTACAGGGGCTTGGGTCTTCACTTACTCCATAATAAAAATAAGGAAAATTGTAAATTTTAGTTTACCTCTGTAAGTTTTTAATGCAAAATTTTTGTTAAGAAATTTATTCATTGATGTTAAATATAATAGCTTGCTTAGATATTTATGTTATTAAATATATTAATAAAATACATTAAAATATTAAAGAACTTTAAGCCCCCCCCCCCATTGTAACTTCCAGCATCCCGAATGTCAAAAGCGTCCAGCTACGACCTTGGAACAGCCTTATATCAATCGAGTTCACTTGTCTTAAATTAAATGTCTTACATACTCGGCAATTATTAGGAAATTCGTGAACGAGAAAGACTTTCTCGTTAGCCGCGCTTCAAATCGAAGTGGTCTCTCTGCATATGTGTTGACACCACACTAACAAAGCTCCTTTCAAAATTTCTAAAGGAAGGGAGGGGGTGGTTTTAAAAGAGGGATGGGGAGATTGATTTGGGGAAGACACGCAAGAGAGGGCAATTAAGCAACACGCCTTTCTCTTTACCTCCGATGCCAGGCCCTGATCATTCCGTTTAAAGTAAAAGTTCCCACCAAACGTATGTCCTACGTATAGTTATTCTACGAACGTATAAACGTATACCTATATAAGTACATATACGCCTATAAACATATACCTATTCGACAGCTAGTGTTTTTTTCCCGCTTGGAACGATAACACCTTGCAAATACCGATATAAATAAATGTATTGCTTCTGGAGATATTTGGTTGATTATATTATCAAGGCCATGATCCTACTTACATTCTGGAGAAATGAGCTCCATTCTAAACGCCTTAACACGAGTAACATGCGCGGAGGTCACTGGATTTCGCCCACAAACCTTCAGACGATCACAAGCACATTCACATTTTAAGATTAACTGAGCCGATTGCAGACACAATGCCAGTCGGCCACATATAAGTTATAGTGGCAGTAGTATCCTTCAGAGCTTAATTCGAGCTCATTTTAAGAGGCCCGTGCTCGAAACTTTAAATACGTTTAACCCCTTGACGTACAATTTAAATTTTTAAAAATTTACTAGACTACGCTATTTAATTTCCTGCAAATTTTCATATACATGTGTTTCTACAATCCTCAAAAACGAATCACATAATCGTATTCCTTGGAAAATTTCCATATACAAAGTCAGTTTTCGGCTTCAGTTCTATCCGTCTGCTGAGCCCGAGCCTGTCTCATCTCTAGTCTCGTTTCCCTCACAGCGACAGCAGAGGTGCGAATTCCTCGGAAAACGGTAGGTTTTTGAGTAGCTTGGTCTTTACTGTCCTTGCACCACAAAAGCGAATCGCTGAAAAAAGCGCCAACGGAATAAAATGCCGCGGAAAAAAGGGCCGACGAAAGGTTGGATGAATGGAAAATTATAGTGCAAGTGTTAAGCCTAAAGAAAAACAATATGCAAGCGAGCATAGATATGTATGTAACGTATAAAAATATAGTGTTGGCTTTTGGCATTCTTTCTCGTTTTCAACTCATAATAACTTATAAGTGAAAAACAATTAAATACACTCCCGGATTGGGGGGGAGCATGTGCGTACACAGGGTGTTGATGTAAGGTTTTGACCCCCCCCCCCCCATTGAGCTTATAACCCCCCTTACGAACTTTCTGCGTACGCCTATAGGATTAAGACATTGTCTCTGGCCTGTTCGTCTTCCAATTGTCACCCCATCCCCTTAGTAATGTTCTGCGCAGAACTACGTGTATCGGACCATGGATTGTTCAGCTTAATTTATTGGGGTTTGCATAACGGTTTAGGAAAAGGTCGCTTCCGGCTTTTCGACCCCGGGATATTTCGTCCCCTCTAAATAATGATTAAGCTACAAAAATGTAAATATAGCCCAATTTTTTAACAGTAGAACCCCGATCATCAGAACTTCGCTTAACTGAAATGATCTTCTATAATATTTTTTAAATTATTTTTCTTAAGTGGACACTTAATAAATAATCTTTTTAAAAGAATCGAATAGAAAACAAAGTTTCTTGT
Organism: Dysdera silvatica; assembly: GCA_006491805.2. Taxonomy (NCBI): domain Eukaryota; kingdom Metazoa; phylum Arthropoda; class Arachnida; order Araneae; family Dysderidae; genus Dysdera; species Dysdera silvatica. Next base: position 4,983,457 of record QLNU02014176.1, read on the forward strand.
AAAAATTACGTCGTTATATGCGGTTGGCCGTTATAAACGACGTCGTTATAAGCGATTTCCACTGTCTGAACGTTTATGCCAAAATACATGAAACGAGAGTCCACTTAAAAAAAATAATTACAAAAAAATCGCGCAGGTGATCATTCGGTTAAGCGAAGTTTGGATGAACGTGGTTCTACTGTTACAAAAATTGGGTAATTATTAACATTTTTGTAGTTGAATCATAAATCTAAATGGGAGGGGGGAATGTCGCGGAGACGAAATGCTGGGGGAGGGATGGCTTTTGCAGATCACAGGCATAACATAGGCCTCCCAAATGGCCCTTACCTCTAAATAAGCATGGCATAAGCCCCCTCCCCACCTTCACAAGAAGAGAATATATTTTAACACAAAAAGTAGTGGGGCAACTGCCGCACTACTTGTTCAATTGCTCCAATATTTCAATTGGTGCTCTTTTTGTATTGAAAAAATGCTCTTTTAAAAAACTCTCCTTTAACAACCAGAATTCCCTTAATAACCTTAAAAATCTGAATGAAGTCACCGCGAATTTTAGGCCTTTTTAAAGAAAAAATATTAGGACAAAGATTAAATTGGTTAAAGAGACATAACAACGAGGGAAATTTAAATGGCATCAACCCTACACAAGGGAAATCATTTATTAGTTTCTTAAGCGAATAACTTCGCTTACAGAGGATAAAAACTCCAGTGTTTTTTCTCCATTTACATACTGTGTACATAGCTCTTTTAAGTGAAATTGCATATGAATATATATATATATATTAAAACTATAATTAATAAGATATATATATAATCGGGCCCACAGGACCATATGGCTTTACGCCGCCTATATGTGCGACTAAACTGTGCACCTATTGTTCATTAAAATTTTATAAATATTTAATTAGAATTTATTTAATTAGGATGTGTGCCTATTTGACTAAATACTAAGTGGCCCTTCGTTGGTAATATTCGCCTAGCGTGCCAGTATCCAGGGTTCGATTTCTAGTCAGAGGCGTAACCGGGGGGGAATTTTGGGGTTGTAACCCCCCATTGCAATGAAATTTTGTATATTTAACATAGGAATATATGAGTTCTAACTTTGTAACCCCCGCCTTATGAACTTTCTGCGTACGCCACTGTTTCCAACGGTGTCAAAAAAGAACGTTTGCCGACTCAGTGATCACTGTAGTCCAGGGATTGGTTCCGAGGCCATGAGAGGTTCGGATTCCTCGGAAAACTTCAAGTCCCGGTATATCATGACCCTTGCTGTCCTTGTACCTTAAAACTCACACCAACAAACTAAACTAAGAGAATATCTTTAACAGAAGTGTTTATTATTGTACATTATTAATATGAATGCAGAATTTATGTCAGTGGCATAAAAAATTAATTACACAATTTAAAACAAACCTTGTTTTTAAAATATTGCAAAATCCAGTAAATTAAATTTGACTCAAGTGCTGTCTTTTTCGGGAGGGGACGAACGCATGTATTAAATGATTTTGCATTATTGTATTTTATGGGACAGAGATAGCTTACATAATGCTGCACCACTGCCTACAGTTTTCCATAAGGTGCTATCTTTATCCATCTAAGTTTTCAAAACTCAAGTTACGAATCTGAAAGAAAAAAAAATGACACGCGCTTGTATCGGAGGGATACAAACCCAGATTTTTTTTTCACGATAGATAAATGTTTTACATCTGTCCATTGGCGTACGCAGGGGGTGTTGATGGGGGTTGTGACCCCCCCATTGCGGTAAAAATTTGTATATTTAACATAGAAATATGCGAGTTGTAGCTCTGTAACCCCCCATTGAGCCTATAACCCCCTTATGAACTTTCTGCGTACGCCTATGTAACTGCCCCAGGGCACTGTGATAGTTAATGGCAAACGGTACTCAAAAACTCTTTCAGAAACGAGAAACCGGTGGGAAAGTGGTACATGCACAATATGAAATCTGTTTAAAATAAACGTTTAGGGCTATTCTCCTCCAAAGGCTAAGTATGATAAGAAAGTCCGCAGTGAAACAGAAAGCGTAAGACAGACCAAAACTTAAGATCTGTAGTGTTGGTTGACAGGTTTCTTTGCTCTCCTCTTTGTATTATTCATTCAGCGCCTGACACTCAAATAGTCGTTTTACTAGCTTCTAGACTCTAGGTCTCACAAGCAACCAAAACCTTATACGCATGCGCGTGGACTTAGTTTGGAACCGTCGAGATATATGGGAGTGTGGTATTGCCAAAATCTTAGTACCATTTCCAACAACTGTACTAGATTTTTTGCAACGATGTTACATTTATAAACGGTAACACTACTTTTGTTTAAGTAACGTAGACGTATACGTAATCGATCGAAATGATGAAAATTCTATTCATCGGCCCTTTTCAGGGCCAAATTCTCCAACTTGCTCGTCAAGTGCAGATTTTATACAACCTACTTCCATTTTCATGGATATTGATGAAAATCTGTCATTCGTGGATACTAATAAACGAAGCCGGATGTCAAAGGAATTTGCCTGTGATTTGTGTAAGAGACGCTATTTTAAGTACCGCAACATCTGGGCATGCAACACCTAGACGGCATTGCCTCTCTTGTTGTCAAAATTAAACGAACGTTTTAGTGCACAATTTTGGAAAAAAACATACAACACATATATACATACATATGTACGTATAAATAAGGAGGAGGAGGAGGAATTGTGCAAGGGTTTCATTGGGAAGGGTGGCCGCCGGAGGCGGCGCTGTAACGTATAAATAACCACAACTGAAAACCGATGGTCCACTCACTCACATCGTCTGCACTAGGTCACGTGGTTGTTAGACATTTTGCACAGCCAAGTAGTGATTTAGTTGGCTGTGATTTTTAGCTTATGGGGGACGCCTCTTGTACATACATATTTCGTAACTTGGCATTATTAATAAGGATAAGAACACAAAGTTAGTGCGTATTTCACTAGCATGGTACTAAAATCGCTAGGGTATGTCCAATGAGTGCATCATTCCCGTGGTGGAAATTTCTTGTCCACGCGCATGCGTATAAGGTTTTGGTTGCTTGTGATACCCGGAGTCTAGACGTATAGTGTTGTTTTCTACCTTCTGTAAAGGCGAAAGGAGGGAGTGGCACAAAAATCACTTTGTGTATTGTGGAATGCTATAGTATACTCCCATCCCTTTTATACCACTCCCATCTCTACCTAAAGGAGTGGTACTGGAATTCTATGGTACTATTTCTAAGACTTGGAAATCGAATTTCTCTTCATTTTTGAATGAATACATACAATCGGCACATAAAGAGTAACAAACCTCAAATGAACGGCCTGTTTAGCAGACCAACGTTCAAGTATAAACTGGGAACATGCAGAACAGGTTCACCAAACAAAAAATGCTTTCAGGGGCCTAGGAAAGGGATGAATGCCAAGACACATTTTCCTTTTTGACGCGAAATCACCAGATTTTTTCTTTAATCTAGTTAAGTTACCACCATAATTTTTAAATGAATACGCCCCTTCATGCATTATAATCAACGTTGTTGTATAACAGATAGTGGTTAAGATAGTTTAAATCATCAATGTAGAGCCCTACGGTGGTGCAGTGTGGTAACGCATTCGCCTATTGTGCTGTTAACCCGGGTTCGACTCCCAACAGTGCAAAGAACGCGTACTCAGAGATCTCATAAAGATCGCACTGCTCACTGTAGTCCGGGGTTCGATTCCCTAGACCTTAAGAGGTTCGGATTCCTCGGAAAACAGTAGGTCCCGTCGAAGCATGACCATTGTAGTCCTTGAGCCGTAAAACCACAAACAAACAAATCATGAACCTAGAGTTATATGAGCCCGAGCCCTCCCCCCAATATTTTGAATGTTTGTTTATTTTGTGGTTTTACGGCTCAAAGACTACAATGGTCATGCTGCGCCGGGACCTACTGTTTTCCGAGGAATCCGAACCTCTTAAGGCCTAGGGAACCAAACCCCGGACTACAGTGAGCAGTGCGATCTTTATGAGATCTCTGAGTAAGCGTTCTTTGCACTGCTGGGAGTCGAACCCGGATTAGCGGCGCACTAGGAGAACGCGTTACCACACTGCGCCACCGCAGGGCTAATATTTTGAATTAATTGAAATTTTACTTATATTGTAATGTAAATGTTAAATAATAAATCGGTTATTATTAATAATAACCACTTGTTTTGGTAAATGTGATAAATAATGCATATTAATCATATTTACAGGTAAATATTAATAATTACTAATGAAGTTTGGTCATTGTGAGTAATTAAGCATAATTTATTTAATCCCTAACTCTAACGTAATTTTTATGTATCTATAAGCTGTGATAATGAATCTGTCATTGTAGACACTAGTAGAGTTAAAAAATCATGGATTAAATAAAATACTGATTTTTACTTATATTTTTAATTTAAAATAACAGCTCTAAAAGTTCAATTTATTTTTTTTTATATTTCATCATATCTATTCTTGAACGATAATTTTTGAAATCTTGACGACTTCGTAAATTTTAATTTCGTTTCCACAAATACATCGAAGACCTTTCATAATATTTACTACTGTATAAATTGTATAGAATTCAACACAGCGCATGGATTAATTTCATTGCATTTACTTTATTAGAATATATTACAGCAAAGTACCATAATATATACAGTTTAACATCCATATTATTAAGATAAACACAAAAGCCATATTTCTTTATATATCATTTGCATTTCTCAATTGATAATTTTGATTTTGGCTAAAATGTTCTATATTTAAATGAAAAAGATGTATTCTTTTATTTAATCTTACCATTAAATCAATTAAAAATAATATAAATCAACGTTTATTGGCATAGTGATACCAGTGCCAATGTTATGGCGTGATTAGATGGTGAAACGTTCGAAAGAAAATAAATATTTCTGCCTTCGGTGGGACCTGAACCCACGACCTTCCACTTGCCGGGCGGAGGCTCTACCCACTGAGCTACGAAGGACAATATATAATCTCTTTACGAACGTATATAAAGACTATTTACTGAAGCCGGTCATTTCGCAGAATGGTGTAGTACCTGGACTACTTTTTAAAACCAAATTGCGAAAAGACGTATTAAATTGATCAAAATGCATTAATGAGTGCTTTTGTTTTTATTTTGCTTTATAGTGAAAAAGCGTATATTTTCAAAAGCATTCATATATAATTTACACATTATTATACTCATGTTTATAAAAATTGCAACACCATGAAGGACTCGTCCGAATTGAATGAAATTTAATGTACAAACGACGTTTGTTGATACAAATAAACGATTAAAATTACAAAGCAAAATAACAATATTACATGTCAAAAATCAGTATTTGGTGAAGCCACCATGGTATGTATGTCATTATTTTCGTCAGCAGATGGGTCCTCTTGGGAAATTTTGGGTCCAACCACAATTTTCTATTTTGTGCTTCACTCGACAATGTCTCACGCAACGCATCCGTCATTAAACGAATCATTGGAAACACGTACCATTGTCATGCGATGTTATTCTCTTCTCTCTATTCTATCTAATAACATCAGTAAATGTGGGGCGAACTTTTTATAAAGCCCTGATCCCTAAAATCGATTTAGCTCTTCAATGTGGTGTTGAGGAAAAAGGATGGAAAATATTCTATTTTTAGTTTTGGCCTTCGAAAATTGGGATGTGGAGGATTACTAGTGCTTTACTCGTTATATCGGGGCTTTTCCTCCAATAAAGAAGTTTAATTTTGTACCTTTTGAATGCAACCAAACAAACACATACACAGTTCATTTATTCATGAAAATTAACCCGCGAGCAGGCGTGGGGTGTGTTTCACATCCCACAATTTACAATTTGTGAAAAAAACCGTCCACCCTTGCTTCTGAAACTGGCCAAACTCTTTCCTGTTGCCTTCAAAGTCACAATCTTTTGGGGTAGGGTGACAAAGAGAAAATCCCACTTATTGTTTACTGTAAAATTGGACGTTTTTAATGAAATAATGCTATATAATCAGATGGGGTGCAAATCACCCCGCGCGCGTTCTCGCGTTTCTCCAATCGGCGTGGCTTCTCGTTAAAACAGAACCTGACTGCATATTTTACCACTGAATACTACGCAGTTTGAATATAACCTGTATATTGAAAATTTGCTTACTTTTTTAGCACTCCCGTGACTTTTTACACTTGCTTACATTTATATTAAAATGTTTAATACGAAGAATTTCCTTGCTTACGGCGGATTTCATTTCTGTGGAAACACGAAGTAAATTAATTTCTTTATGAATTGCTAATTACTCTAACAGAAAGTTAATTTTAATAAGCATAAATTATGGAATTATGTAACTAGACATGAATAATCATGTCAAAATCAAAGCTTTTTTTTATTTTTTTATTTTTTTTTTTGCTAATTAAAAAGAAAACTTTTTCTTTTCTCTACAAATGCCCACCAATTTTCTTTTCTAACTATTTGGTGTCTGAAGGTTTTTTAACTGCCAGGTGAGGGCAAATGATTGTCGTTCGTTTCACCATAGGAGCACCATGATAGACGATTAACACCACCCCATAATACATTCACAACCATCCATCCGGGAGCCACCTTTCCCAATCCCCCCCTTTGCCCGCACTTTCTTTCTCTCTCTCTCATACACACACACACACACACAACCATCCAAGAAGGAAAAGAGAGACTGCCCTCAGAGAGAGAGAGACACGTAAAAAGCTCTATTTTGAGCTGGAAAACATGAATGTCAAAATATTATCCGTCAATTGCTCACGAAGAAATTATCAAAAACCTGCCCCAGTGATTTTATGTGTTGACCATGTTGCAATTGTGTTAACCCGGAGCATGGTAATAACACCTCTTACAAAATGTATGATTAAAATAACATAAAGTCATTTATCGGAAGTGACACACGAGTAAATCCCGAGAAACGGATTAAAATGGAAATTCTCTGAAGACATAAACATGGGATGGCGAAAAGGGAAACGACATAGAACGGGGACTGCTCGTATAATCAAGTTTAATATAATTTGTTCATTAATGCAGCAACAAAATTATTTGTTAAGCTATTGCACATCATTGCATCCTAAAAAGCAATTTGAGTTCGTTGCTGGGGAAACTCAAACTAAGTAATTTCCTCCCATTAAATCTTACTTAAAATTTGTCACTGGACATTTAGCTCTGTGCAAGTCCATTCACAATATTTTAAATAGGTAAGGGATGTTTTTGGTGAAAGGAGAAGGGGTTTTGATGAAAACAGAAACTTTTCTGATAAGAAAAATTTATCTTATTTTGCAACTAATAATATGGTTCAAATAGGGATTTACTCCCAAAATCCCCTTCTTATGCATGACTTTGTATTTATATGCGTATTATATGAAATTTTAGTATTGCTGGATGTGTTTATTCCACGCACAGAAAGCTAAAAATTTCAAATAAAAAAAAGTAGTTGCTTAAAAGTTTATGAAACTTTGTGTAAATTTATTTTCCAAATATTTGAACTACCTACATCAGTGGTTCCCAAACTTTTGCATACCGCGCCCCACTTTTAGAATAGCCAAGTAATCCGCGACCCCCTTTTATTGTAACCAAAAAGGGCTGCGACCCCCTTGTCTGCCGCCGACATATTTGCATGATAAAAGCATTTTTAACAGAGTAAGGAAAACACATTAAATATAAAAATATATTACTAAATATTTTATATATACTAATTTATATTATAGATATAAAATTAACAACCATTAGTAGAATATTGCAATGTGTGTAGCCATGTTGAAATATAAAAGCGTTGGAAACATTTGGTATAAAATTCCTTATAAAAATAATTGCAACTAAAAATAGTTGCGGCGACCCCCCAAAAACCTGTTTGCGACCACTTTGACGATCGCGACCCCCCAGGTTGGGAACCACTGATCTACGTAAATTAACTTTTATTACCGGGTCATCTTTCCTCCGGCCCTGCGCAGTAACGCGTCCGGCGCAGTGTGGTAACGCGTTCTCCTATTGCGCGGCTAATCCGGGTTCGACTCCCAGCAGTGCAAAAAGAACGCTTACTCAGAGATCTCATAAAGATCGCACTGCTCACTGTAGTCCGGGGTTTGGTTCCCCAGGCCTTAAGAGGTTCGGATTCCTCGGAAAACAGTAGGTCCCGGCGCAGCATGACCACTGTAGTCTTTGAGCCGTAAAACCAAAACGCAAACCAAACCTTTTATTATCGGAATAGAAATTTACAAAAAAAAGGGCGAATTTATTGAGATACATTCGTATACTAGAGTTAAGTAAAGCTGGATTACAAAATATGTTTTCTTCTACGAATTTAGTATCTGCTGCTTAAATGACCTTGTGAGATTGATTGAAATATCGAACTATTTTCTCGGTAGCTTCTTGCGATTGGGTAGTAGTTTCCAGTGCGTCATGAGTGACTTAACGCAATTTTTCACCAGCCAACAAGACGATACTGGCACAGTCTAGTGCGATTGAATCTTCAGGTATTAGAATTTTTATAATGCAAAGTAAAGAGCAAATACCATGACGCGACATACGAGGTATAGTACTATATTGTAGGATTAAATGCACGTTCAACTAGTTCCAGGATATCCGACTTGTGGTCCTAGTTGAATGAAAATAAACGGGTGATATTGCATCCAAAACATTCACGTAGAAAAGGGATCTTTCGGCTCAAGCCCCCCTCCCCCCACACACACATACACACTTAGCTATCAAAACACGTTTTCTTTAAAGCTACTTGAGCCCCACCCCCTCTCCATAATTGTTTAATTCCTACACTTATGAGCCAAAAATATGCATAATGGAGCCTCTAATTTATATGTTTATGTGAGTTTTACGGTTCAAGGATCATGCTTCGATGATCGTCCTTTTTTCATATTTGGGAATCAAACTCAGGACAATCGTACGCTAGGTGAACGCATTACCATTCCATCATCACAGGGCCATCCATGCAAGGGCGGACGCAGACTTCCATTTTAGGGAGGGGGGGGCGGTCAAGGACAGAATTTGCCGTGATCTTGGAATAACACCCTTCATTTATCATGAAAGTTGGAATTTTTACAGTGAAAAAATATACTTTTGGGGGGTCTTGACCCGGGTCGTCTCAAGGTTACCTGCCGCTTGGGGGCAAAATATTCTGTGCCGCCCTCTCCGAGGTATGAGTGGTGCCTGAAGCCAAAAAAAAAAAAAAAAAAATGTTAGGGGAGATTTGTGATTTGAGTTTAGCGAAATTAATAGAGAGAGAGAGAGAAGCATTCTTATTATAAATCAAACATTTATTATTATTTATTAATAGCAATCTGATAACATCAGAATATCAATTGCAATACTGAAAATAATATTTGTTACTTTTTAACAACCAAAATCAACTTTTTTTCATTTTATTTTCGCAAATTCTTTTACAATATCATTTATACCTATGTCAATACCGTTTTCAATACTTATTATTGGTTGATTGATAAACTTTCTTGTGTTATACTTGATCTTAAGTCATTTTTAATTTCGAAAATGATCTTTCGCCCTTAGAAATAGTGACAGGTAATGTTAAGTAAACGCGTAAAGCAATCGATAAATTTGGTTTAATTAAGTTATTTTTAAATAAATATTTCGAAACATCGACAGAAAATGCAGTCGGGTTTATGTACGTCAGCAAAATCTCTCATTCAATAAGTTGTTTCCATTGATGTCCGAATGATTAATTCTAAAATCTGTTAATTTATTTTGCAAATCTACGTTAAGACTGCGTAAAAAGGAAAAGCCACCGTGATGATCGTTTAGCAATTCAAATATTTCTTCTGATTTACTTATGGCGGTGTCTAATAAAAAAAAAGTGAAAGTTGAATTTAAAGTGCATTTCTGGATTTCGTGTAGCATCGTTCCTACTTTCGTAATCAAATATAGCCCTCCTTTTCCTGGGTCACACACGTGGTCGTCGGCAGAATTTTTTGAAAGAGTGGGCGAAGATTACTTCAGAAGAAATAAAAAACAATACATTAAAAATTATCATGATTAGATTAATTGATGAATTAATTCAATTATTTAATTAAATAATTATTTAAATTATTTAATTAAATAGTTAATGAGACTATTTAGTTAAAATTATTTAAATAATTTATAACCTTAAATTTTAATTGACACTGTATACATCTTGTTTATCAAGTTTTTT
>QLNU02014176.1:4993724-5005831 GCA_006491805.2 Dysdera silvatica
AAGAAGATTTCTTCGCTAAAAAAGCGGTTCGCATAAAAGCTGTATTGCTCATAATCATTATGCCAAACAACATCCATATTTTCCTTACTATATCCGAAAACTCTCTAAATACGGGTTCATTATGAGTCCTGTATTTTACATCTCTCCCCCCCACTCAAAAAAAAATAAATAAATAAAAAACACACATCCCTCTCTGAATCCGCCTCTGTAATTATCTTAACAGGAATCACATTCGTAGCAAACGATATGGGTGGGCAAGCTCCTCCTAACGCATTCAGGGGGCCTATAGGCGCAATTATATTTTGAGCTCTTTTTACACTTTTAAATTTCCAAATTTTTGCAATAAGATAAATATGTATTCGTTAACTTGGAGCCCCTGTTTGGGTCGAAACCTTGGCACCCCCATCCGTTAAGAGGACACGGTAGGTAGGTAGGTAGGTAGGTAGGGTTCATCGGCGTTATTAGTAGAGACGGGGGGTGTCTGGTCCCACTAAATTTTAGGACTAGTTGTTCGGATGATGAAATTTTACCGGACTTAATTCAGAAGGTGAATTTTCGGTACACTGTTAAATAAGAATATGGTAGAACTTATTTTCGCATGAAACTTTAACACAGTAATATCTATTTGCTTTCTGTCCCGACAAATACAATGCTATTTTCAACCTTGTCTCTACCGAAATCAAATACAACGTTAAAAAAATATCAAATCTGAAAAAAAGAAATCAAATACCATATTATTTTCAACCTTGTCTCTGTACCGAAATCTTTCCCAAATCGCCCGAGAGTATCGTTATAACCAGATTTCACTGTATACCGATTAAATACTTTCTGTTCAAGTTAGTGGAAGATCCCTTACATTATCCTCATCCAGGGGGCGGACTGGAACGGTGTGCCCTCATGGGCAATAGGACGCGCCCTCATTGGCTATAGGACTCGCTCGCTCCCATAGTCCAAGGTATGCGCCCTTTGAGAAGACACAGTCCGCCCCTGTCATCAGGCATATTTCGATGCCATATGGAACTCCCCACTTCGTAATGAGCCCTAATTATATATGTTTTGTAATTTATCTTTCGCTTCTGAATGTCTTATCAACTTTCGCTTCTGAATGTCTTATCAACTTTCGCGAACGAAGATTTCATAAGCGCCGGGTCAGAGGTCAACTTTGAGTGTCTGTGTCACATCTTCCTCGCTCACCACCTGCTTTATCCGTCTGATATATAGCCATAAGTTATTTTGAGGGTCGTTTGTTCGCGTTTCGTGAATTACACTACTAAGCAGTTCTAAAAGTCATCTGGCGACGTTCCTTTCATTTATTAATTTATTAAAAAAGGAAAGTTGCGTTTGCCCATCCTTCATCCCGCCCCCCCAACCTCCCGGCATACTGGCACCAACTGAGTTCTGACATTTGTGACCTACATGCTTTTGTAGTGTGGAATAGAATTTCCTTTCCCGCAGCGTTACTTTCTGCTTTTACACTTTCGCTTCCTGTTGAAATCTTCATGGAACAGGTTTTGGAGTTGTGCTAACTCCGGTCGGGTTCGATATTTGCTTGCGCGATGTTCGCGAGGCGAAAGGGGATTTTTACAAAACAGGATTTCCATCCAATTGTAACGGGATCAGGTAAGAAGGTTCTTATGAAATTTAGATGTTTTTTTATTGAATTCGTTTATAAAAATTCTCGCCGCGCGTCTTCCACGTTCATTGGCAACTGGGACACTTCATGTGTGACGCAATACGTGCTATCTAAATAATGCAACTTCGTTTTGGGGGTTTTAAAACACTATTTCCGTGACTGGCAACTATTATTTGATTATGTAAGATTTCAGTTTTATGGAGCTCTTTATATACTTACTGGTATGATTTAACGATTACTAGTTTTCTAAATTCTCAAAGGCTCTGCGGTGTAATAACGTATTCACCTGGCGCGCCGTTTTCCCGGGTTCGACTCCCAGTGGTGGAAAAAAAACCTACTGGCAGTGATCCAGGGGTTGGTTGGGCCCTAAAAGGTTTGGAAGACCGTGGGTCCCGGCGCAGCGTAACCCTTGCTGTCAATGTGCCCCAAAACTCACAAACAATAAATTCTCAAGCGTAGCCCCGGTTTTGACCATTAACTTTTGAATTTTGCAAGGCTAGAAATTCTATTAAGCTTGGTAAGGGAAAGTTCAAGTATTACGTAAGCACCTTGTGGGGGAGGGGGGGGTTGCCGTTGGTCTTATTTTCCTATGTTAGCCAATGTTAATTTTTGCTTATAGAAATGGCCAAAATGTTGCTTATGTAATGCTCGAATGCTCCCTAATATGTAAAAATGTGGGTTTGGGGTTCACTTTAAGCTGACAGTTCCCTGTCCCGAATTATCTGTGCAGCAGTGGCAGTTTGTGACTTCAAGAACGGATGAAGCGGTGAGCCCCTCTTCCACCACTCCCCAAAGAAACGGGGAAAAGTGGCCAATAAATTTCCAAAAATTTTAAAATTGGTAAAGGTGTGAGGCAGGGAGATGCCATTTCTCCAAAACTTTTTACTTCAGCTTTACAGATGATTTTTCAGCAAATAAATTGGAATAACAGGGGAATAAAAATAAATGGTGAATTTAAATTTAAATCATTTGTGTTTTGAGGTTGACATTATTTTTTCAACGAACCCATTAGAACTCCAAGACATGGTACAGGAGCTCTCAACTAGAAGTAAAGAAGTTGGACTCAAGATGAACCTACAAAAAACTAAAATCATGTTCAATAATTTCGTAGAGGAAACAAAAGTACAAGTTGACAACATTGAGCTAGAAATTGCTGATTCATATATTTACCTTGGCCAGCTGATTTCAATGGATGGCAACATTATGAAAGAACTCAACAGACGTATTAAACTTGGCTGGAGTGCATTTGGAAGAAACAGTTTTATCCTGAAGGGGAAATTGCCTTTGTGTCTAAAAAGAAAGGTCTTCAACCAGTGTGTATTGCCAGTCCTCTCTTATGGATCAGAGACATGGAGTCTAACAGTTGGAGCAATACGAAAGTTACAGACAACACAAAGGAGCATGGAGAGGTGCATGCTTGGAATAACTAGGAGAGATCGGAAAAGGAACACTTGGGTGAGAGAGCAAACTAGAGTGGAGGACATCATTGTTAAAGTAAAAGGGCTGAAATGGCGATGGGCTGGGCATATTGCAAGAAGAACTGATCAACGATGGACAACAGAAATTCTGAACTGGATTCCAAGAGACCACCGAAGACCTAGAAAACGTCCTCAAACTAGATGGGTGGATGAAATAAGAAAACAGGTTGGGGTGACGTGGAAGCGAATTGCTCAGGATAGACTTGTGTGGAAAGCATTTGGAGAGACCTTCATCCAGCAGTGGATAGATAATGGTTGAATATGATGATATATAATTTAAAATATGGATGTATTTAAATAATTCAATTATTTACATGTAATAGACCTTTTAATACAAAAACTGTGAATGCATTAGTAATTGTATGAAATTTAAATATTATCAAAACATATAAAATTATTCATTATATACATAAAATTGTTAAAATATGTCAACAATAAAAACGTTTTAATTTAAAATTTCAATAATCTGCCATGTATAATATTCCAAATATTCACAATATGTATATACCGGACCTGATATGGTACTACATGTTGTACAGACAGAGATAATATGTGGAGACAACAAACAAAATAAAAATATGCAATATATGCTTACCCAGTCTTTATTTTTTGAATATAAGTTCGATTCTTCTATCTTTTAGACTTGCAAACTTGTCGATGATGTGAAAAAATGGTTGAGTTTCTATTAACTCTTTTAGTAGTTCCTTTTCAATTCATATTTGACAAGTTTGTCTTCAAACATCGTATTACGCAGACTGATTTTGATTCTGTTTAAGCAAGAAAAACTCCGTTCTACGGAAATGCTAGTGGACGGAATAGTCACTATTAAGCAAAAAAGTTTATAAGCTTCTTTAAAAATGTATCTGTTTTCTGTTAAAATTTCCATGAATGTTTGTAATTTCATATCTCTATACTGCTTATCCAGATATATGTGTTTTAATTCATTTTTCAATCTTTGGAAGTCAGTAAATATATTGGCGTAGTATACATTTAAATTATTTATTGTTTTTGTAGGAAATTTATTGGAATACTCTACAAATTTTGAAGTATCCATTAATGTAATAAAATGAAGCTTTTCCATATCTTGATCTCGTGTGTCACACTTTTTTGTCCCTCTCGGTGTTCAGTTGGAACTGTTGTTTTCAAAGTCACTAATTCGAAAATTTCCATGAACGGATCCTCATTTAGTTTGCTGTTTAAGACCATTTGCGTATTTTTAATTTGTAAGATGCAAAAATTAATGTCAAATGACTTATGGATGTTCTCTTCAATGTACTACAAAGTAAGTCCAAAAATATCATTGAACACAACCAAAATGAAAATTCAAAGTCGTTAAATATATTTAAATAGCCGACACTCTGCCTAAGCGAAGTTTGATCGGAGGTTGGATCGTTCATAATCTCAGTAAATACTTCTTTTAAAGAATCCCATTCTTTATTTATAACACTCAACATTTTAGAGTTTGATGTCCATCGCGTAATAACAGAAGTAGGAATTCGTTTTCCGACGACTGTATCGACCACGTGAGTTCGTTTGGCAGAATGATGAAAAAATGCAGATATGCAGCTTACAGTTGCAAAAAATATGCGACACTGTGAAATACTGTTTCAGCTTTGTTGTAGCACTAAATTCAGACGATGTGCCAAACAAATCATAAAAACTGTATGTGGCGTCACTTTTTTAATTTTGGACTGAAGACCATTTAAGTGCCCTGACATTGCGCTTGCCCCATTAAAACGTAATCCTATAAGTTTTGATTTATAGTTAAATTTTTCGAGGCATCTTGATACAAGGTTAAACAATGCTTCGGCAGTCCGATTGGAACTGACGTCATAAAATCCCAAAAATCTTTCCACTAAATTTTCACCAGCAATAACATACCTAATTATGATACTACATTGAGATTTTTGGACAATATCTGTGGAATCGTCTACTTGTATAGAAAAAAATGCAATCCTTTATTTCTTTTTCGATATGTTCATTGATATATTGCCAAATGCAGTCAATTATTTCATTCTGAATAGTCTTAGAATTGCCGGCAAACATGGGTGTGATTTTTCAAAAGTGCTCATGAATGTCCACAGGGCTTATCGAAATGCAGTTTTCTAACAATTCTTTAAAATTCCCACGATTAGTGGAGGTTACATCTTCGTGATGACCATGAAATGCTAATTCTTGCTTCCCCAAGTAAAGAACAGCACGAATGGGCGGGCAATTGAATGAAACGTCTATTAAGCTGCACATTTTCGTTGAAGCGTTTAATATATAGCCTAGAGTTTTCTTTTAAAGCATCTTCAATACCACTTAGGTTTTTCAAACCTAAAGAAAAATTTAATGTACAACCTACATGGTCAAAAGAACCTTCGGCGCTTTTTCTTGGCGGGCAACATTTTGTTGATGTGTTTGAAGCGCTGACTTAAAAACGTAGCCTTCTGTTCCTGAATGTAATTCCAATTATATTAAAGGAATTAAATTTAAAAAAAAATAGTGGGCTCAAAATAAAATTTCAAATTTTATTTTTCTAATCAAATTTTAAATTTGACAAAAAAAAGAAAAAAAAAAAGAAATTGGAATGTAAATTAAAAAAACAAAAACAAAACACCAGTTCGACTGCCCAATTGTTTTAGGTGAAGTGGTGGTTCACTCGACGAGCCGCCACTGCTTTGGAGCTGTTTTGAAGCATACTGGGATAAACTCAAGAAGCTTAAGAAGGCTCAATAAAATATCTAATATCCAAAACAATATTGTGATTTTTCTTTTACCCTGTGTTACACTTTTTTTTTTTTCACATATCGATATGGATTTATGTGATAAAATCAGGCCTGCGGGTGCCAGATTTAAAAAAAAGGTTTTAATGAAAAAGTGGGAGTTGATGTTCTTTTTTCTCTTGTCATGTTCCAGTAAAATGTCTAATATTTATATCATTAATATAAACTGGAAATTCATAAGGGGAGGTTTACAGAATCGCAACTCCACATATTCATGTGCACGAGTACAAAATTTCATTGAAAAAGGTGTTATGACCCTCATTAACCCCTTGTGTGGATCAGTGATTCGTAAAAACTAAAATAGATTGGGATGTACATTGTTGCACATGATGAATTGGCAGAATAAATGGTTCCATGGTTTGAAAGACTTGTATAAAGCTGCTACCTTTTTTAAGTACAGCATTTCTTATAGTACAGCATATTTTTTTTTTTTTAAGTACAGCAGTTCAACTATTTAGGAATAGTATGAAGAAGAGAAATAAAAATGAGATGAAGTAATATAGATTACAGTGAAGGTTTTGGAACCCTCATTTATGGAGTTAGAGTTGTTTGTTTTCTTTACAAAACTAGAGCTGTTGGATAAAGAAGTTACGTATCATCCTGACCCAGAGTCGAATCTGGGATTCCACCATGTTTATACACTATGCCATACTAGACTAAACTACCTAAACACGAGAATAATGCTCTTTTTCTTTGTATTTAAAATTTGTTATCACATATATATTTAAGAAGTTCAAAATTATAAAAAATTAATGGTGAGATTGGCAAGGGAGTGACTTGAAGATGACAGATTTGCAGGGTATTTTTGTAATGGGTTTTGAGACAGTTATATCAAGGTATTTAATTTTTTAATCTTCAATTTGGGAAACTGTCCCTTTGGGTAACACAGATCCCTTCTCCTCTGATTATGAACATGTTTTGTTCTGGCATATAGTTTCTTCTGCTTGACTCAGTAACAGTCATACATGATGTATCATTATAAATCAGTGACAATTTTCGAAAAATGTGAAGGTAAGATAATGAAAAAGAAAATATGAAAAACAGAAACTATATATACTTGACGTAGTGTCCACCTGCGACTTGATTTGCCATTAAAAAAAAAAAGCATGGTCATCATAGCTATCCACATCTAGTAAAATCCAGAGCAGATATATGTATTTTTTTTTTTTCTTCTTTTTTTGTGGTGGTGAATCGCACAATGGCAATTCATTCATCTGTTGGGTTGTTAACCTAGTCTTCATTCCAATGGTTACCATAGAATGCATGATTTTTCTCTGCATACCAGGGTTCAGATTCCTTAGAAATCTGTAGGTCCTGGTACAGCATGATCTTTGTTGACCTTGTGTTATGAAACTGTCACGTATGTGTGCTGGAATAAAAAATGCATGTCTGTAAACATGTTCCATTCGAGATACAACATAAAATGGTTTGACAAAGATGGTAATAATTTATTCTAAAACTTTCTTTCAGGTGACAGAACCAATTATGTTAACCTTCCTCATGTCATTGTTATGGTGGGATTGCCTGCTAGAGGAAAAACTTACATTTCCAAAAAACTTACTCATTATCTGAACTGGATTGGCATTAAAACTAGAGGTAACTCAGTTACAAAACCAAATTTCTTCGGCTTTTTGTTAAATGTAATTTTTTTTTTTTTTTTTTAAACAGTACTGCATTTTTCATGCTGTATTCTGAATTATCATTTATGCAAATAGATTTGCATTTTTTTTTTCCTGACTAGAGCATTCTTCAAGCAAACTTATACTGTGCTTTCAAAATAATTCCTCTTTTTATAATCTCAAGTTTTATGGATTTGTTATGCAATTACATGAAACTATAGTTTTAGTGCAAAAGATAAGTGTCCAGAACAAAAGATGTTAAAGGCTGTCTTATAATGCTAATGAAATGTTTAACTTTTTGTAATTTTGTTTATTGGACTTAATATGAAAAATAGAATTCTGTACTTTCGTTTGGTTTTTTTTTTTTTTTTTTTTTCCCCTAGTTTTTAATGTTGGTGAGTATCGTCGACTAGCTACAACAGCATACAGAAATCATGAGTTTTTCCGTCCTGATAATAAAGAGGCCATGGCCATTCGAAAGTATGAGTAAATTTGTACATTGCCATTTTAAACTCTCTTTGGTATTTATAAATTAAACAGAAATAAGTTCTAGTTACTAAATAAGTAAATGGAACTTTCATTTTTAATGTGTTGGTGTTTCATGCATTTTTAGTAAGTGTGCCATAAATGCGTTAGAAGACATGTGTAAATGGCTGGAAGTTGAAGGAGAGGTTGCTGTAAGTATTTTAAAAATATGTAATACTCATTAAAAATGTTTATTAATACTTGTGAGCTTGGTTGCTTTATTCCTTTTAAAAATCTCATAAAAACAACTGTAATTAATAGCTATTTTTTTAATGAATTTTAAGTTTAATATTAGATGATAGGTTTGCATTAATGTCAAGTATCTACATTTAAGATGTACAGTTCTAAGTAGATATGCCTTGAATTTAGTTTTTAAACTGGTATATGTTGATATTAAAATGTTCATGTTCCGTGGTGTAGGTGTATGATGCTACCAATACAACTCAAGAACGTAGAAAACTAATACATGACATTGTTTGTGATAAATATGGATTTAAGCTATTTTTCATTGAATCTGTATGCAATGATCCAAGCATTATTGAAGTTAATATACGGGTAAGTTTCTCTCTCATAGTATGATGCTCTGTCATTGGAAATGCCACAAAGTAGGTAATTATAGTTAAACGTAAATTTCTATTTTGTAGGAAGTGAAGATCCACAGCCCGGATTACAGGGGTACTAATAAAGATGAAGCACTTCATGACTTCATGCAAAGAATTGCCCATTACCAAGAAGCATACCAAACCATTGATGAGAAAGTCGAAAGACTCTATTCTTTTATGAAGATCTTTAATGCCGGAGAAAAGGTTTTGGTGCATCGACATGAAGGTATAAACACCAAAATCATAATTTATGTAACACTTATTTGTTTAGCAAAATAGAACTTTTTTTAAGTTTAGCAATAAAAACACTATATTACCTTTTTCTGTCTGGAGTTTAACTTCCATAAATTAAAAACAAAAAAACATTGAGCTTGTGTTCATGATTTCTAAATACAAGAATCTTTGTCTGGTGTTAGTTTATTGCTGAATAGAATTTTGTTCATTTAAAAATGAAAAATGGGATTTATATGAAAAAGTATTACAGGAATCTCATTGACATTGAGTTCCAACCGTTTCTCTATAGTGTTTCGTATTGTTTTCCCCATGCAACAAGTTTGGATCCCTGTGGGCTGAGAAACTTCTATTCCTGATGCAGCATGATCCTATTCGATCTTGCATTCACACATACAATCGACATTTCATTATAATTCTACTTTAATTGAAAAAAAACCAACTTCATGTTTAGTCTTTAGAATACCATAGCTCACTTTTCCAGAATTTCATATATTTTTGCCCCCTCACCACCATCTTAGTTCAGTTATGCACCCAAAGGACCTACAGTTTAAAATGAATATAAACTTTGGTTGACTTATAATGGGGAGTGAGAAAAGCTTTGTGCAAGTACCTTACAGATATTTAAATACAATATCATTGCAATCTATTGAGGTATAAGCATTTATAAAGCTATCCTCAATAAAAAAAAAAATGCTTACTCATACTGCTATTGTCATTGACCACCTTCAAACTAGTGTAGTCTTTTGTCATTAGAAAGCTGTTTTTAATGACTGGTCATTATACTAATGAGAAAACATTGAGACCCAGTAGCAATGATAGATAATAATTACAGAAATGATCAACTAATGCGTATTTGATGACTTGGAACTAATGTTATGTGTAATTATTTTGAAGTTAAAACTTTGGCTTTTGTATAGACGGTTCCCTTTCTGTTAAAATGAAAGTTATAAAACAACTTCTAAAAATGTAGTAGAACCTGTGTATAGGGTAAAGCCATAGTATTCAAAATGTTACGGAAGAACGACATCATGGTTAATGTTTTCTACACTATCAAAATATTAAACTGCAATGTTTTTCGTAAGTCATTTTAAGAAAAGGGCCTAATACTACTTTTAACTGAAATGGTATGAAAATTTTCCTGCAGTGTAAAAAAAAATACACTTTGAAAAATGCGTGTCGTTACGGAAGGACAGAAAAAACATGAAATTATGTCCTTCCGTAACGGAGTTTTCAATGTTTTTTTCAATTTCGGTACAGTTAATTAAATAATACAACGCATTATTTTGCTCGCTATGTCTATAGTTCACTAAATCTATTTTGGAATTTAAGATTCTGAAAACAAAATATGTATAGGTAACAGATGCGCATACAATATGCATATATTAATGTTCAGCTTTGAATTTACTTACAATTTAATAACAAACGTGTGTGTATATATTTGTTGTCCATTTTCTTTTCTTAATAATTTTCTAAATATAAAGTCAGATCCTATTATGTTTGAGAAGAATTCAAAGGAGTTGGAAACCAGTTTATATATACACACACATAAGGGTTTTAAAATGAACAGTGTCCTAGATCCATGCAAAGGTGTTTAGAAACAATATAGTATTGTAATTCATGTTTCAGAAACTTGGCAACTATGTAACTGAAATTTGAGTCTGATGTCAATTGTTTTACATGTTGTAATTTTATTTTTAACTAAACATAGTACACTCACTTTCACGGCGTCTATTAATATACATTATAGAGCTTTGCGGGATATTCCACCACGTCTGTTTATTAAAAACACTTAACACTTCATTCTGTGCTATGCGAAGCATCCTCAGAAGAAACAGCCGATGAAGTTTCCCTCTGCAAAAATGCAAGACTGCTTGGTTGCTCGGCAGAAAAACGAAAAATTTCTACCGAACAACCAAGTGGAAGTTTTGCACCTTCGCGAAGGGAAACTTGGTCGGCTGTTTCTTCTGAGGATGCTCCGCATAACACGGAGTGAAACAAACGTTAAGTGCTTCTAATAAATACACAACGGAATATCCTGTAAAGCTCTATAGTGTATAAACATAGTATTTTTGTATTTAACCTCTGTTATAGCTATCAGTAACAGAAATATCAGGGTTTTAACTTTCTGCCTTTACTTGACCAAAAAAGGAAAAAAAAAAGTTTTGATAGCCGAACATTATTTTTAAATTTTACTTCAGTGTCAAAATAAGTTTTTAATTTATTACCCATTTTATATGTTCTCGATATATATGTTCTTAACTCTTCGAATTTTTAGGTCATATTCAAAGCAGGGTTGTTTACTACTTAATGAACATACATATCCTTCCTCGTTCCATTTACTTAACAAGGGTAAGTCTCCAAAATAAAAATTTAACATTCTAAAAATGTATTATCTTGTGTAAAGTACTTAAAACTCAGTCAAATGTAAGTGTACTAATCAAAACTTAGTTTTTGTTGTTTAAAGTATTTAGTTTACTCGTTTTACGTTTTTATCAACAATTTAAATGAGGGAACGTGCCAGTTTCATAGTGTCGTCTATTCTATTTTATAAGTTGGCTTATCTATTTTGTAAGCCAAAGCCTCTGAGAGAAATCTTCCTGAGCTGGATTTAAGTACCTATGAACTTGGTTATGTATGAATATATTTTGATTTGGAGGTCATTAGTCTGTGTCATCCAGTGTACTAAGTAACTTTTTCTGCAGTCATAGGATAATAAAATGCAAAATTTACTTATCTTGGACTGAACTTAGCACTGTTACGTTAATTTATTTAATCAAAATTTGTGAAAGTTTAAGGGAAGTAATATGCATTTCTCTACATAAGTAAACCCTGTAAATCACGGATTCAAAACTTGCCCAAACTACAACCTACTTTTTAGAATAGCAAATATTTAAACCAATAATAAGTGAGGCATTCTTTAATAATTTTTACTAAATGTTCCTTTAGAAAATGTTCACATTTTAAAAACTTTTCATCATCCATCAAAAATTCATTTGCAATCCCGAATTTGAGACCCCTTATTCAAAAACTGAAAAAAAATGCTATCGAGTGATTCAAGTTACATGCTAAATCAAGCTTATGTGGAAATGTAATCCGTACATTTTTATCCCAAATTTTTTGAAAGCTTGCTATTCTTCATACTGTATGTTCTTTATTAGAAAAAAATAATTTTTTCCTTTATTAGCATGGAGAAAGTGTCCTCAATTATAATGGAAGAATAGGTGGTGATGCCGAATTATCTGACAGAG